>OX940800.1:6702862-6991245 GCA_954870605.1 Acer campestre
TATGAGAAAGAGATGGGTTATTATTTAGGGTAAATTACACAAACTTACCTTGATTAAATGCATAATAACACAAGAACCGGAGAAAATATCATAATAGCATTGACTACTCCTTAACTAGTTGACTAACGTTTAAACACCATTAGTCACTAACAGTCAAAGGGCGATTTAGTCTTTTTGTTGAGTATCATTTTGAATAAATATAGAAAAAACAAGTTGTCCAATGAAATTTCACCATTTCAGCCTAAAATGTTTTATTAATTAAAAATAAAAAAAAATGGAAATATTTCCATGGAAGAGATCAGATCGATTCCCTCCATGGAAATTAGCTTCAATCCTCTCATGTCTCCATCACACGTACACTTGAAAATAACAAATAAACTAAAATCAATTTAAGAAAACAAGTACAAGGAGATAAGAAAACAAGGTACAAGAAGATGATGAAGTTGAATACACAAAAGTTCAAAACACCACCTGAACCTCACCACAGCCCCAAACCAAACCCACTATCTGAACCCCTTTTAAAGCTCCAAAACACAACCCTAGCAAGAAGGACAAAAAGGGGGATAATTCGCTAATTATCACACCCAGATCTGGTATTTGAGCTCCCAGATCTTGTGTTCAATTTTTTTAAGAAAAAAAAACAAATAGGAAAAAATGATTGATGAGATAAAATAGAGTTTGGCTTTTGATTGTTTGATGAGATGAAATAAAAAGCATGAATAGATTTTTTTACTTTTTTGTGTTTTGAATGATGAGAAGAAATGGAGAGCAAGAGATGAAATACATATGAAAAAGTGTCTCTAGGTTTTTTGATTTTTTTTCTTATTTTAATTCATTAATTTATTTTATATAATTTATTATTATTTATTTAATTATTTGTAATTAATGGGTTGATTTTATATAATTAAATATTTTCTTACCGGCAAAATTGACATTGTCCATTTTTCGTGATTGACTAATGGTGGTCAACTGTTAATCAACGGGTTAAGTGTAAGTTGGTGTTATTATGATATTTTCTCCGGTTTCTATGTAATTATATACATTCAGGGTAAGTTTGTATAATTTGCCCTTATTGGGTTGGTGGTGGGTGCACATGAAAGAAAAAACAGAACAAAATATTATTTTTGATCTTCTTTTCCTTTAGAGTTATTGGTGGAATCATGCATGTGCGTTTTTCTGTTCTTTTTTTTTTTTTTTTGCAACAGCAAGTTTATTAAGGAAGCCAAAAGGATAGCAAAGCAACCAAACAACACACCAACAGCAACACGCCCAAACAGAGAAAAACAAAACCACTACCCCAACACCACAAAAACCACAACCTAAACAAAGAGGCAACACACGGGCTGCACCAAGCAAGAAGAAACAAAGCGAACAAAAACAACCAAAACAAAGGAGAAACAAAAGGAAAAAACACAGACAACAAAACACATCACACTCAGAAAATGCTCCACTCCAGTCTCTCCTCTTGCAAGCTAGACCATTCTTTTGCTAAACTGTGAGCAAGAGAATTAGTGCCCCTCGGCATAAACTTGATGGAGAGAGAGTTCTTCACCTTAAGCTGATGCCTAATGTTGTAAATTAAGTTCACCTGATTCAACCTCCCGAAACCTTCCCCACTAGCCCAAGACATAGCTGTTGTTTTTGATTTCCGAAAACACAATCTGGTAATGAACCTGCAATAACAGAAGATGAACAAACCACAGAATATCGTGTTAGGAATCCGAGGCCCGTGTTTCACACGGTGTCCTTAAGACGATTTCACCGTATATCACACAGTATGTGTGTAGAGATCGTCTCCCAGGCTACAACGGATTAACCAGTGGAAGTGCAAAGCACAAACCACCCTCAGCGACTCAAACCGAGCTCAAACTTACCAAGAAAACCAGAAAACAGAGAGAGAAGAAGCTGATGCGGCTGCTATAAATTTCGAGGGTGATTTTCTGAGAAAAGAAGCGTAGGTTTTATAGGCAATCGAAACTAGGGTTTAGTTGGAAAATACTTGCTTAACACGTTTTTAGTCTGATAAGGAAAATAAATTAATTAGAGAATAATCTTCCGTTTAAAGGGATTCATTCCTAATTAAAAACAATTAATAGCTTTCCTTATTCTTTACAAAATAAAAACGTTGACTTAGGGAAGTGGCAAAAAGTCAACTTGACTCTCACGGTCCAAACCGGAGCGGCATTCGTGTACGCAGGTCGCGCCCATACACGAGTCGTGCATTTGAAGGTTCGAGGTCCATGATTTGCAAACCACCACAACCCCCCCCCCCCCCCCCCCCCCCCCTCCACCACCACCATCACTCATGATCTTCACCTGATCAACACAGGGTTTTTTTTGTTATTGTTGTTGTTGGCCTTTTTTCCACTTTCAATCATGTTCAATGTTGTGAGTATGTATAACATATATGTGTGTGTCTCATATGCCACCACCATCACTCATGATCGTCACCTGATCAACACAAGTTTTTATTTTTGGGTCCTTTTTTCCACTTTCGATCATGTTCAATGTTGTGAGTACGTATAATATATATCATATATGTGTGTGTCTCATATATATGGATGTTTTATATGTGTGTGTGTGTGTGTGTGTGTGTGTGTGTGTGTGTGTGTGCAGCTCATTCTTCTTCAACTGGGCATTTTGTGCACACAGCTGCACAGATGGGAAACTATGGATCTGTGACCATGGAGAAGAGTTTTAGGGTAAGTTAATTAATATATAAATTTTAATGATGACAAATTAAACTGTTAATTATATATAAATATATAAAGTATTATATATAAAGAAGTCAGTGCAAGAGGTCATGTCCTCTACTCTCTAGTTGTTTGTTCTTGGCATAATGGCATCTCTGAAACGAAATTTGAGGAAAACCACCAACATAAATAAATAAAACTCACCCATCTGTGGCTACGGTCTATGACTCAATGTTCTACGTACTATATAACAATATTTTTTTTTTTACATGTATAGAGTTTCACAGGAATTTTAACACTGAAAAGAACAGACCACTAACACATATTCTGTTGAAAAGTAATTTGCAATCTTGGAAATGTAAGATTTGTTGTAGCTGGCATGATATTTTCCAAACAAAATAAATGTTGATGGGCTCTATGTTAGTTAATCTTTTGGTTTCTCAAGCACTTGTATTGAAACTATAAGTGTCTTAAATATTTCTCTAGAATGTTCATTTGCTTCATATAAGACTGTTGATGTTCTCTGTAATGAAAATTATCAAAAAAAAAAAAAAAAACACAACAAGTAAATAAACAAGCAGTTGTGGTTCTGCAAATTATAATTTGTTCTACTTAAACTTTTCATTTTCTTCTAATTTCTCACCACTCTTAATCTTGCACCAAACAAGTTTGGTATCAGAGCTTTTGTTTACACCAGTCCAAAAATCTTTTTCTTTTTTTCTTTCCATCCTGTATCAATATGACTTCAACACAAATGCCTTCCCTATTTTCGTATTCTCCAAGTCAAGTGCCAATCTTTGATGGAGAACATTACGAATATTGGAGTAGTCAAATGCAAACATTTTTTATCTCCCAAGATCTTTGGGATATCATTGAAGATGGATATCCTGAATTACCAGAGACAGAGACAGAGACAGAGACAGAGACTTCAACAAGAGCTAGACAAGCCATTGAAAGGCAATACAAAGAAAATAGAAAGAGAGATGCATCAGCTCTTCGATACATTCAGCAAATCAATATTTCCTAGAATTTTTGGAGTAAAAAATGTCAAATCTGCTGGAGAAATATTGAAGGTGGAGTTTGAAGGTTCTGAAAAAGCAATCTCCTTGAAGTTGCAATCTTTGTGGAAAGATTTTGATAATTTGGCGATGAAAGAAAGTGAATCGATTCGTGATTTCTCTTCACGAGTTGCAGAGATTGTTAATCAAATAAGGAGTTGTGGTGATACTATTCAAGAGAAAAGAGTTGTGGAAAAAGTCCTTAGAAGTCTTCCTTCAAAGTTTGACCATGCAGCTGCTGCTATTGAAGAATCTAAAGACTTATCCAAGATGACAATGTATGAGCTAACTGGATCGCTTCTTGCACATGAGCAACGAATCTACCGTTCTTCAAATAGTCAACCTGTTGAGTAAGCTTTTCAGTCAAAACTCAAATTTACAGATAGAAGAGCTAGCAGACCTAACCAAGAAAGAAATGGAGGCTCATTTCAGAAAAAAAAGGCTAGTTTGGAAAAGGGAAAAGAGTTGACAATAATAGCAAATGGAAAGATTCAAGAGGAAATTCGCAGCAAACTTTTGGTAACTCTTATTCTCAATGCATCATTTGTAAAAGAACTAATCATGAATCAAAAGATTGCATGTATAAATGCAAAAGATGTAGAATCCCAAATCACTCTCAAAGAGACTGCTGGCATCAAAATAAAAAAGACCATAGAAGTGAGGCAAATTTTACTAAAGAAAGTGATGAAGAGCACTTATTTTATTCTTGCATGAGTGCTAACCATGAAGTCTCAAGTCTTTGGTACTTGGATAACGGATGTAGCAACCATATGACAGTAAATCTCAACATCTTTGTGGAACTTGACTCAGGCTTCAGTTCTCAAGTAAAACTCGGAGACGGGAAGCTACAAAATGCTGAAGGTAAAGGCACTATTGCTGTATACACTAGAGGAGGTAACAGAAAACTCATTGATGATATTCTTTATGTGCCTAGTCTCACTCATAATCTCTTAAGTGTTGGGCAACTCATTCAAAAAGATTATTCTGTTCATTTTGATGTTGGAAAATGCATAATTTTTTATAAGAAAAATAATCTCATAGTAGCAAATGTTGAAATGTCAAAGAGCAAAGTTTTCCCACTTATGTTGCCATTTGATGAGAAATTTGCATTGAAGGCTGTAAGCGCAGATTTCTCTTCTCTTTGGCATCTAAGGTATGGTCATTTGAATAATAGGGGGCTACATTTACTCAAAGAAAAGAATATGGTTGTTGAGCTGTCTGAGATTGAAAAAAATGGAAAAGTGTGTGAAGGTTGTATATATGGAAAAATGCATAAACTTCCATTTCCTAAAACTTCATGGAGAGCAAAAGAACCATTGGAGCTAGTGCATTATGATATTTGCAGTCCAATGAGAACATCTTCTCTTGGAAGTAAACGATATTTCATTCTTTTCATTGATGATTATAGTAGAATGACGTGGATTTATTTTTTGAATGAAAAATCGGAAGCTTTCACAACTTTTCTTCAGTTTAAAGCTCTTGCAGAAAGGCAAAGTGGACATCTCATCAAGACGCTAAGAACAGATCATGGTGGTGAATTCATCTACACTCCTTTTCATGAATTATTGAAAAGAAAATGGCATCAAAATACAGCTGACTGTTAGCAGAAACCCACAACAGAAAGGTGTGGCGGAACGAAAAAATCGCACAATCGTAGAGATGGCAAGAAGTATGCTAAAAGGCAAGAGTCTTCCTAACAACTTGTGGGCTGAGGCAGTTCATACCGTGGTTTACATACTGAATCGTTCTCCAACAAAGGCTTTGATGAACCAAACTCCTTTTGAAGTCTGGAACAAACAAAAGCATGTGGTGGATCATCTCAGAATTTTTGGCAGCACTGCATATGCACTTATTTCATCTCAAAAAAGAGAAAAGTTTGATGAGAAAGGGGAGAAATATTTGTTCATCGGCTATAGTGATGAGTCTAAAGGATATCGATTGTTAAATCCTTTGACGAATCAGCTAATAGTATCTCGAGATGTTATCTTTGATGAAAGTGCAGTATGGGAGTGGAAGAACAAGCAGATTTCATATTGCCAATCATTTGAAATTGATGTACCATCAACATCACAAGCTGATCCTTCTCAAACCAGCAGCTTAGAGCAAAATTCTACCTCAAGTCCATTAAGAGCTGTAGCTGAAATTGATTCAGAAAGTCCTCCAAGAAAGGTTCGTTCACTTAGACAAATTTATGACTCATGTGATGTTGCTTTGTTTTCCTGTGAACCTCAGTCATTTGTAGAAGCCTCAAAAGATAAAGCTTGGATTGATGCAATGAATGAAGAAATATCCATGATTGAGAAGAACAAAACATGGAAGCTTATTGACTTGCCACAAGAGAAGGAGACAATTGGGTTGAAATGGATTTACAAGATAAAGTACAAAGAAGATGGTTCAATCCAAAAATACAAAGCAAGTCTAGTTGCTAAGGCTATTCTTAACTGCCTAGTATTGATTTTACAGAAACTTATGCTCCGGTTGCAAGAATGGAAACGATACGAACTGTTTTAGCTTTGGTAGCACAATTGGAGCTGAATGTGTTTCAGTCGAATGTAAAATCAGCTTTTTTAAATGGAGAAATCGAAGAAGAAGTTTATGTGGAGCAACCCGAAGGTTACAAGGTGCAAGGAAAAGACGAAAAAGTCTATCGACTTTATATGGCGTTGTATGGCTTGAAGCAAGCACCTCGTGCTTGGAATAGCAAGATTGATGGCTATTTCACTCAAAATGGGTTCTGTAGAAGTTCAAGTGAACCTTCTCTTTATGTCAAGAAACATGGAGCTGATTTTCTTGTGCTGTGACTATATGTTGATGATTTAATTTACTTTGGACTAGCATGAGAATGGTGGAAAATTTCAAGAAGCAGATGATGAAAGAATTTGAGATGACTGACTTGGGCTTATTGAAGTATTTTCTTGGCATTCAAGTGAAGCAAGACAAAGGCAAAATTATTCTTTCTCAAGAAAAATACACCGAAGATTTGTTGAAAAAATTTCGTATGAGCCAATGCAAGCCGGTTCCCACTCCAATGGCTCTTAATGAGAAGTTGCGGTAGAATGATGGTGATGAAAAAGCAGATGCTAGTTTGTACAGAAGCTTAGTTGGGTCTTTGATGTATCTGACTAACTCAAGACCTGACATCATGCATTCTGTAAGTGTTGTTTCCAGATTTATGTAGGAACCAAGCAAGATTCATTTTGCAGCAGCCAAGAGAATCTTAAGGTATCTTTAAGGGACAAAGAAGCAAGGTCTCAAATATGAAAAAGAAGATAATTGTAAGCTTGTTGGCTTTACTGACAGCGATTGGGCAGAGTCTCTTGATGATCGAAAGAGTACCTCAGGATATATTTTTTGCTTGGGATCAAATGTGATTTCATGGTGTTCAAGAAAGCAAAAATCGGTAGCTTTATCTTCAGCTGAGGCAGAGTATATTGCTGCTACAGATTCTACTTGTGAAGATGTGTGGTTGAGAAGAATTCTTAAAGATTTGTACTTTGAGCAAAAGAATCCAATAACAATTCATTGTGACAACATGTCAGCAATAGCAATGACAAAGAATCCGGTCTTTCATGCCCGATCAAAACATATAGAGTTGCGTCATCACTTCATCAGAGATTTGGTTAGCAAAGGAGAAGTCGTTATGGAATTTATCGGCACCAATGATCAGCTAGCTGACATCCTAACAAAAACAATTACTTTGGAGAAATTTGAGAAGTTCAAGTCTCAACTCAAGATTACAAATTAAGTGGGGGTGTTGAAAAGTAATTTGCAATCTTGGAAATGTAAGATTTGTTGCAGCTGGCATGATATTTTCCAAATAAAATAAATGTTGATGGGCTCTATGTCAGTTAATCTTTTAGTTTCTCAAGCACTTGTATTGAAATTATAAGTGTCTTAAATATTTCTCTAGAATGTTCATTTGCTTCATATAAGACTGTTGAGTAATGAAAATTATCAACAAAAAAAAAACACAGCAAGTAAATAAATAAACAAGCAATTGCAGTTCTGCAAATTATAATTTGTTCTACTTAAACTTTTCATTTTCTTCTAATTTCTCACCACTCCTAATCTTGCACCCAACATATTCTGCATTCAGTTTTTTAAAACATCCAATAATATGTGAACAATCCTCATTATTGATTGGTGCACCGAGCCATTCATAACGAGACATGTGGCAATTTTTATTTTAAAAAATATTTAAAAAAAATGAAAGGAGAGAGAAAATATTATATTTAATTTAAAAATTAACACATGTCAATTTTTTAGTGGCCCGGTGCAACACTCAACTACTGCACCGGGTGCACCCAAGATTTTCTCCATCTACTTTGCTTCTAGTTACAACAACAACCTTCAAAGGAAATTTTCACCAACACAGACCACCTTTTATATTTCATCAATTTTTTTGTGAACTTGTACTCTAGCTACCTATAGCTAGCAAGCTAGTTTTGCATTAAAAAACCTCTCACGTAACATATTTGTGCTTCACTTTTTTTTTTAAACTAGGACTGCTCAATATCAAGTGGTCGTGATCATGTTGAAACCCTCCCTTCTTCCCCATGCATGGTGGTGAGGACAACTTCAGCACTACCTACTGCAACAACAAGCCCGACCCGAGTAGCTACTACTCCGGCAGCAACGGCTCCAGTGATGGCCATGGCAGTTCTCGTCCTTCTCTTGGGCTTAGTCTCAACTCTTACACTAGCTGGTCATCGGGTCTTATGTGAAAATTTCACTGCATGCATCATGTGTTGATCAAATATATTAATCTGCTAATTATTAAGAAGTTTAGGTTATAATATACTAATTAGCTAGTAATATATGTGTCTGTTATATGTTAAATTTACCTGACGAGATGAGATTGGTCCGGTGAAAAACTACTCGCACCAACACCACAAGGTTGCGGGTCTGAGTCTTCCCCCTAAAAAATAATAAAAAATTATATGTTAAATTTACTAGCTTATTGCTTATAATTAATTAACTACCGTTATTATTAGCTAATTATATGCTTATTCTCTCCTTTTCTTCTTTGGCTTAGTTTTCCAAATTATGAAGAAAAAAAAAATTGGGCGCAACAGATACAACCTGTTGGAATCAGTCAAGTGGCCCGTATATAAAGCTCTAATTAGCTAAATAATTTACCAATTAAACGGAATTATTGTTCAACTATTTCAGAATGTGTGAGGAAAGTAAGCTCACTAACATCAACATTGTTGAAGTCAGTCTCATTACAAAGAAAAAAAAAAATGCAGATTTTGTTGGAATTAGGAGATGAGGAGATGGTTTTCTGTCTCTTTCAGAGAATGAATACAAGTATTATTCATTATAGATCATAAAGATAACATTTTAATTATTTTTCATTTTACTCTAATAAATAAGGAGCATTTAATTAGTTCTTCTTGAACACCAATTTTGTTTTTCCATTTAGATATATTTTATACCAAATTGGTGTAAAAAAACATCTTTAAAGAATATTCTCTCCATAAATATTTATACAATATTAATTAATTTCTATTAGTTAACTTATACCATATTAATTAATTTCTATGGTATAATTAATATTGATGTTATTTTAAAGATTTCAACGAGATTTTTTTAACGGTATATTTTTTGGATTAAATGTTGTTATAAATTATAATTAAATATGAGATTATGAGAGAATTGGATTGAGAATTTAGCTACAATATTGCATCATAAATGATAAATATGGTGCAACATTGTGCTAAATTTGGGAACAACAAAATGGTGCTCCAACATTGTGCTCCATTGGAGCACCATCTAGCACTGCATTGGACTTTGGAGTTGGCCTAAACAGGATCAAAATTATTCAAATAATATCAATGAAGACATAAAATATATATCGACAAATTGATGATATTTGTATCTTCAAAATTCCCACAATTTCATTCATGTAGGTGTTAGGGGCATGTTTCTTAATCATCAATGAAATGAATGGCGCGTTTAAATTAAGGGGAATCAAGTTCCATATGAAAGAGAACAAAAAAAAAATTAAAGAGAACTTGATTCCTTAGATGAGAAGGGGGAATCAAGTTCCATAAAATAAAAAAAAAATAAAAAAATCAATAAAACATATCTTAACCACCATTTTTTTTTTTTTCAAAAAGTAGTTTTGATTTAGCAATTAGCAGAGTGCATGCAACTAACATAATTGAATAAATTTATAATATATGAAAACAAGAAAACGATCGACATTCAAGGGAAAACTGTAAAAATTCAGTTCTTCATTTATCTTGCTTTTTTTTATCATTATTGAAGATAAATACTAAAGGTCCGGTCCCAGTCGACAAGATTGTAAATGGATACGATTTCCTTTTTTAATTGGTTTGACACGATTTTTTTCGTAGTTAGTGGAGATGGAATGATCGCAATGTCGTTTAGGGCAGAGAGAGAGGAGGAGGAAGCTGAATGTGTAAACAATGGAGAATGCTTCTTTCGTTGGTTGATAGATATTTGGGAGATTTAGTTTCTAGATCGAACAAGATCTTGGAAGCTTTTTTAGGGTTCAAGTACTTAATGTCCTTTAACAGCAATATCAGCCATGACACTACCATTTGAGCCACATTCAGCTAGACAGCTAGTACTTTTTGTATCCCATGCCGGTCAGATGGGCCACACAAGTCAGCTCATTTGACTACATGAATTGGGTTTGTGTTTTGGTATTGTCCAACAATTTTCGGGTCGTACCATGTTATACTTGTCAGAATTGTGTTGTATCAGATTATGCCTAGGTCGGCCCGACCCAATTTACATGTTTAATATTAAATAGATTCTAACTTGATCGACTTGATCAACAGATTTCAATTGTAGGATTCCGCACATATTTTAGGATATTGTGCAAAATGAATACAAAGTTCTTTTTATATCGATACAAATTGGAATCTTGTAAGAAAAATAGTGTGAAAATTTTGCACATGATAATTACTGTATATAACTATAAGTCGATTATGTGTTGGTCTAGTGCTATTCAATATACGCTCATATATATATTTATCAATTATTCTTTCATGAGAGATCCTCATTTATAGAATTCTAAGAACCGCATTATTTGAACGTTAGATATATCTAATGGTCATAAATTAATTAAAAATCAATACTGCAGTTCAAAAAAAAAAATCAATACAACCGGGCAACTAAAATTGATAAAATTGCTCGCTAGATTATGGAAAGAGCAATTAATGCTCTCTGATTCTTTATTTTAATTTCCATAACCATTATATTTTATTTTAAGAATTTATTTATCAATATTTTATTATTTTATTATTATTTTTTTACTTTGTGATACTCTTCAGATTTCCCCCTTTTTTTTTTTTGGAAGCTAGACTTCACTTTTAAGTTGCAAAAAATTGGCTGCAATTTTTTTCCTTGACAAAAACAAGTACTCTCGCAACTATTTTTCCATCTAAACAAATTCTTCTCTCATATTTGTCATAACCAAGTAAATATGATTTTATTTGAAAATTAACCAACTATTTTCTTGGAAATAATATGTAAAAAGATCGAAGCCAATTGGAGGCCGAAAAAGAAGGTGAAACTCCATTGTTATGTTTTCTCTCATTTATTCACCTTAATGTGCAACTAATCGACATAGTCATTCATGTGCAATAATCTGTTCATTTTTGTTCATGCAATGGTGTTCACAAAGCACTGCACAATTCTACATATGACCACCATATGAGAGAATATATACATTACTAGAACATTATATGGAGCAAGAACAATTATTTTGTTCATCAATCTTAAACTCTACTATATTTACTATTTTTGAATTAGAAGTTAGGAATTGAAAATATAATTGTTTGTCGACATAATGTTGTCCAAGATTAAAATAAAACATCATAAGGTCTTTAAGGAAGAGCAATCGGATTTTATTAGATCTGTGGATATGGTAAAATTCAGACTTGGTTGGTGGTTCAAACATTTTGGGAGAGGATCATATACTCCCATTACGCATATTCTGTTGAATACTGTGGAATGTTACTCGGAGAAGCCAAAAAAGTCGTTTCAGATGAAGGAAATTTGGTCTCCACCAATGGAAAATACTCTGTTTTTTAACATCGATGGTTCTGTTTTGGATTCGCCTGGTCCTGTTGGTATATGAGGTGTCCTACACGATCAAAACGGTAAGATTTTGTGTGTTTTCTCTTCTTATGTGGACATCCAAGACGTTATTATGGCTGAGCTTTTGGCGATTCTGCGGGTTTGTGAACTGTTTGGTTCGAGAGAGGATTTGGCTCATAAACCTCTCACTATCATTTCTGATTCTAAGACTACTATTGATTGGGTTTCAGGGAGCATTCCTGGGTCTAATAGCCATGATCAGGTTATTGATGACATTCATAGTTGGTTGGGCTTGCTCAGGCTGGTTACGGTGGAATTTCGTTCAAGATCATTGAATTCTTTCGCGGATACTCTTGCGAAGAAAGGGTTGAAGCTTGGTATTGAAGAGTTGTGGTGGAGTGTGTAGTTTGGTCTTGGGGCTGTCTTTGTTTTGGTTGTTTCTTTTGCCTTATGCGGCTGTGGGGGGCTATCCCCTAGCTTTCTTGGGAGTGCGTGGTCTTTTTGCTGTGTTTCTGGGTTGTTGTTTTTGTTTCTGCCTGGCTTGGTGCCTTTCTAATTTTAGTGCCTTTTTTTAAAAAAAAAATTAAAAAAAAAAAGATTAAAATAAAACATCCCCTTTTGTATATATAAACTGCATAAAATAAAACATCTCCATGTATATAGGGATAATTACCCCGGTGGTCATCGAATTGATGACACACTATCAAAATGGCCACTTGATTGAAAAGTTGTTCCAAAATGGCCATTTTTGGCAAACTTTGTGACATTAATGGTCATTCCATCCAATTCCATGTAATTCCATCCAATTAGTGGCATTTTGGTAAATAAGGGGATGCCATTAATTTATTTTAGATGTTTTTTGGAAATCTATTTTTTCAATGAGTGATATTTTGGTAAATAAGTGGATGACATTAATTTATTTTAGATTTTTTTTGGAAATCAATTTTTTTCTTTTTTTGAAAAGAATAATTATATTTAGTGTGTGTAAATATATATAAATATTTATATATATTTACACACACTAAATATAATTATTCTTTTCAAAAAACAAAAGAAATGGTTTAGATCAACACACGTCTCTTCTTTGTTTTTTAGATTTTTTAGATTTTATAACCTTAATCTTCTTAAAAAAGAAAAAATATATATACATATATAAATATATATATATAATATATATATATATATAACATTTGAACTTATTAAAACATGTTATTATGGTTAGACGTCCTAAAATTATAAATTATAACAACTAGTTTGAGCCATTTTGAAAAATTAATGGCTGTTTAGGAACTGTCTTACCAAATCAGTGGCTTTAGAAATCAATAACCCTTTTTTATTATTATTATTTTACATCTCATTTGATATCCCTATATATATATATATATATATTTACACACTAAATATAATTATTCTTTTCAAAAAAGAAAAAATTGATTTCCAAAAAAATCTAAAATAAATTAATGTCATCCACTTATTTACCAAAATATCACTCATTGAAAAAAATGATTTCCACAAAACATCTAAAATAAATTAATGACATTCCCTTATTTATCAAAATGTCACTCATTATATGGAATTATATGGAATTGGATAAAATGGTCATTAGTGTCACAAAGTTCGTAAAAAAATTGTCATTTTGGAACAACTTTCCAATCCAATGGCCATTTTAATAGTGTGTCATCAATTCGATGGTCACCGGGGTAATTATCCCTTGTATATATAAATTGCAGCCATCAATGGCATACAAGTTCAAATACCAAAAAAAAAAAAAAAAAAAAAAAAAAACATTAATGGTTATGAAAAATCAAATAAAGAATCAAGAGAGCATTAATTGCTCTTTCCATATTTCTGCGGGCAGCTTGCTCAATTTTAACTGTCCAAATGCTTCAAAATCTAATTAATTTATAACCATCAAATATATCTAACGGTCAAATAATATAGTCCTTAGAATTTTATAAATAAGTGATCCATCATGAGAGAACCATATGAGACAATCAATATATGCACATTTTTATTCCTTGTTTAATAAAATAAAATAAAAAATAAAAAAATAAAAAATTAGCTACTAATAAGTAATAATATATCCATTGAAAAGTTACTTAGATTTGATTTATTTTCTTCTTCATGATTATTTCACATTTATTCCCACCAATGGCCGATCATATCATCTTAAAATAATAATAATAATAAATACTAAAAAAATAAAAATAAAAACATCTCATGAAATCGCATTTTCCAAATTCCAATGAACCACCTTATTTCTAGGGTCCTAGACTCCTAGACATCTCCTTACTAATGGAATTCAAATGCAATCATTTCTCTGCAGTTTTTTTTTTTTTTTTTTTTTTTTTTTTATTATTTATTTTTTTATTTATTTATTATTGTCTGAGCCTGCCGAGATTAGACTTTACAGTACAATCCAGAATACTACTCCCACTATCGGAGAGAGTTGCTCTCAATAGAACCGGGAGAGGGCACCAATATACATACCAAGATAAGACTTGAAACTTGATGGTAGAACATCCCTTGGGGACTCCAACCACCGAGGCAATTGACCATTGGTGCATGGCATTCTTTTTTGTCTATAATATAATAAATATTTTTTTAGAAACTACCAAAAAAGAAGAAAAAAAAAGAAGTAGAAATCGTGAAAAATAACACTCTTTTATTATGTTCAATTTTGAAAATATAACTAGTTTAATAAATTATGTTTAAATGGTTTTAATGGACTAAAATACCCCCATCTCTTTCTTTTATTACATTTATGATACTTTTAAGTTTTGCTTTTCTTTTTTTCAAAAACCTCTATTGATGGAGGTCAATGAATAGTGGTGAATCCCCACCCAACCAATAATAAAAAATCTGTTATACAAAATTAAATTATGAACCAATAAAAACAAGAGAGAAATGCAATAGTAACCATAGGAAACATTAAACTTTCCTTAATAACCACTTTTAAAACTTTAATTGTTAATAACCACTTTTTTAAAAAACTTTCATTGTATGTCCATAAATTATCAGAGTACCCCTGAAAATAGTTTTATTTTAAATCTCGAAGCAAACTTGAAATCATGAGTAAATTGAAATGTCAAAACTTTAAATCAGGGGTAAATTGAAATGTCCAAACTTGAAATCTGGACTAAATTGCAATATTCCCTTTATTCTTCTTTCTCTTCTTCTTCCTCAAACCTAGGGTTTTTTTTTTTTTTTTTCCCTTCTCGCAGATCACCTCGCCGGTGAAGGGGGGCGGTTCCATCGCCGGTGAAGCAGCAGCAGGAGCCGAGGAGGTCGTCGGTGCCACGCTTGGTCACCCATCGTCAGCCACACCTATCATCGAACCAGCGAGCAAGTGAGAGAGCGAGGGAGAGAGATCAGGCAACCACCAGGCGCTGACGCGAAGCCCCAAGAGGTCGTCGGTACTCGGCGACCGTCAAAACACCCCGACGAGAGAGATTTGGTAGAGAGAGAGAGAGAGAAATCGGGGAGAGAGAGACCAGAAGAGAGAGAAAGAAGAAAGGGAAAAGAGAGAGTGGGTTTGGTGACCCTTTTTATATGAGGGCTTTCTAGTAATTTTACAAAAAAATGGTTATTAATAAATAAAAATTCGTTTGTGGTTAAAAACAAAAATTCCCTAATATTTGTGGTCACTCTAGGTAATTTCCACTAAAAACAAAAACAAAAACTATTATACATAAAATGTGATATATATATATATAGTAAGTGATAATATTCCCTTCTCCTTTTATTATTTTAACAATATAAATTAACTTATAATTTTGTTTTCATAATTCTATTGACCATAAAAATAGGAGATAAAATCAATCAATTTTAATATTTTAATTTTCTATTATTTTATGCATTATTACCTAATCTAGTGTGTATTATATAAGAGTAATACTAGGCTTTCCAAATTTTTTTCTTCCAAATTCTTTATCAAATGTATGTAGCACATGAGGTGTTAACATCTTGTAAATTATAAGATTATGTAATGAATGATGTGATGTTGACACCTCACATTCTACAAACATTTGAGAAAGAATTTGGGAAAAAAATTGGGAAGCCTAGTATTACTCATTATCTAATATATATATATATATATATATATTAGATTTCACTAGAACAAACTAAGGCCCTGTTTGATTTTTTCACTTAATACTGAATAGTACTTAATGTGTTCCATTCAGTTGTTTGATTTTTAAAGTGTTAAAATCACTTAATAAACCCTTAAAACCATTTGTTTTGAAAAGTGAAAATTCACTTAACACAAATCCAGTAGAATTTAATGCAAATTTTTACTTTCAAAACTATCCTAACTAATTTAATCTATTTTCAAAACTAACCACTTGTTCTATAATTTATTTATTTATTTTACTTGAAACTATAAATTATATAATTATCCAAGTTTATTCCAAATAATTTAAAGAATAAATTATACACATGAAGTAGATTGCTAATAAGAACATATTCATAAACTTCATTTTGTCTGTAATATATACATGAAGTAGCCCATTTTTTTTATTATTATTATGTCACTAGCTAAGAGCTTAGTAATTATTATATTCTATACAATAATATAAATTTGAAATATTATTAATAACTAAATAAATTTATTTTAGAAATGATTTATATATTAGAGTTGTCCGTAATATATTAAAATGTAAATATATAACAAATAATAGTTAGAAGGGCATATATGTAAAAGTATTTATTTTCATATATTTATAACTTAAAAAAACAAAAAACTATTCAGTTTTTAGTGAAAAAAAACATTCATGTTTTTCAGTTTTTAGTTTTAGCCAATATTCAGTTTTCAATAACATTCAGCACTACTCAGTCTTCAGACAAAAAATCAAACAGAGTCTAAGTAAATATTGAACTTTTATAATGACTATCTTTATTATTTATTTTGTTAGGTTAAATATTAATTTGATTTTGATAAATTTATTAATTTTATTTTGATAAATTTACTTTATTAGTTTATTATTTAAATTTTCTTCAAAATTATTATAAGTTAATTTGGCTTGACATGAATATTATAAAATTAAGTTACAAGTATATAAATAATTGTGATTTAAATATATCAATGGTATAATGATATTTTAATTAAGCTACTGAAATTTATATTTTATAAGCATAAATTTTTCAACAAAATAAAAGATGTTTTCTTATACACTCTTTGATTATGTAATTGAAATGAAAATTAAGAAAATTAGATTGATTTGGTTATGAATAATTTTCTAGATATAAAATAGACATGTTACATTTTAATTAGTTAATGCTTTTGTCTTGTGCCCGCCCCGCCCCCCCCCCCCCCCGAAACCAAAATCCTGGCTTTGCCCTTGTCAATGGAGGAGCTCCATCAATGGAGATGAAATACCTCCAATGGAGGTCGAATAGACCTCCAATTTTATTTTTAGTTTTTGGAAAAAAAAAATTTGTCCAATAAGTCTCGGAAATTGTAAATATACCAGATAAGTCTTTGAAACAACTTGATAAGTATTTGAAATATCAAAATAAGTCTCGAAAACACAAAAATAAGTTTCGGAAACATAAAAAATTGCGAGATTTATTTTGTGATTATGTTTTAAAGGCATTTTTATCCGATTCACATTTTATATGCTATTAAAACTTAAATTATTAAATTGATGATAGTCTTAAAACTCACTCTTTAAAGAGTGCTATTAAATTTTTGAACTCAAAAAAGAATACACTCAATAAAATGAAATGACAAATTAAATTCAAGTAGTTTTTAATTATTTTTTTCATACATCAAAAATATTTTAATAATTATAAGTAAATTAAAATTTCATTTATAAATACCATATTAATGAATTTTTTTTATATATTAGTTTTTTTTAAAAAAAAAAATATTACAAATTTAAGGATTAAGAGAGGAAGATATATGATCTTGTGGGTTTGAGAGGTTCACAAATCACAATTGTTTTGGGTTCGCAATTGTTTTGGGTCCACACTAGCAATAACCCTAGAAATTTAAAGTAGATGCACTAAAACACACTTTAACGTACATTCACGAATCATGATGATAGCAACAGCAAATCAAAAAAAATCAGTTCACCACATATTATTGGTTAAATTAATATCCATTTAAGTAAACTTTTTACTTGCATTTATATATATATTCCATTCAAGAACCGAATAAATATATATATATATATATATATAGAAGAAAGAAGAAAGAAGAAAGGGCAGATATGTGTGTTGGTAGTCTCTTTCATGGAAGTAATATATAAAAAGACATAAAGGAGAGTGGTAGGAGAGGGCTATTATATATATATATATACTAGTAGTATAGAGATTGATAGATGGAGAGAGGAGATATGAATTGATGGTGTGATGTAATTGTAATGTAGGTTTTGGAGATTTGGAGATAAAATATATATATATATATAAAGAGCAGCTATTGAGTGAGAGAGAGAGAGAGAGAGAGAGATGATTGCCCGAAAGAAAAGGGTGGTTGTCTGCGGCTACAAAGACTAAATAGGCTACTTTTGAGTTTTGATGAAGTCAGCTACTCAGAATTTCGGATAAGAGAGGGATACAGAGAAGACTGCTTCTGCAACTTAAAGTGATTATAAAGTCTTTTGAAAGTTAATGACCAAGAGAAGAGAGAGAGAGAGAGGACTGGTCTGATCTACTAGGTCTAGTGTGACTACTTTGATCCCAACTAAACAATCCAGATGCAAACACCCTTGTTGTTATGAGAGAGAGAGAGAGAACAAACAAACCAAACCCCATGTAATTGCATGATTTGGAGAGGATATCTCATGATGTTAGTGTCAAAATCAAATATGTAACACCATCCCTGAAAGTATTAGAAAATCTCCGTGCACCCCAGGTTATCTATTCGGCCATTGATATCATATATACCACAAGAATTTAAAAAAAATAAAAAATAAAAAATAAAAAAATAAAAATTGATTAGTTATTTATATATAATGTGTCATGTTCGTTATCATTAGTCTAGTTATTTAAACTACATGGCATGTTAATTTATTAATCGGGGTGTATCTTCGAAAGGAATGAGATGAGATACTCTAATAACCGGCCAGTCTAGTGAAGAAAAAACGGGAATTTGAGTATTGTCTGAAATTTAAAATCGTAAAGATCGAACATGCATAGCTTAAAATAAAAATACATGAACAAATAGCTAGGTAGTGTTTTCTCTTTCTCTACTCTAATGTCCTTGGATCCAACAAAGATTTGTCCATAGACCTTCCTTGCTTCTTTAGCCAATGGCTCGATTGACAATTCTGATACAAACTCACAATGCCTTTCAAAGCCCAAACTTTTTGCGGCTTTGCTCAAAACATCAAATTAAAAGTGCATGTTCAACCAAATCTCTTTCCCACCTCAGTTGTGAAAGATGATGTAACATGCGTTCTTATTAGCAAAACATATATTCAACAAAGGTTGGAATATTGCCGCAGGTTCCTTTTTGGGCGGCTTCTATTGAAGAAAGGTTCCAAGCCAATGAAGCCTGACAAACTCAAATGAGTGTTGTAGTCTGCTTGGCAAGTTTTGCACCCATGGAAGCTTACTCCTTTTCCAAAAGGCTACTATGATATCCACTTCTCGAATGAAGATCGCCGACTGAGAATATTGGCACCCCGGAACAATTATAGAGATCGCCGACTGAGAGGTGGGCATCCCTTTACAATTGGACCATGCTACGTATTCAAGACCAAACTTACAGTTTCTTTGCTTGGATTCTTGTTGATGTCGAATTGAATACTAATCTGCCATCTAACTTGATGGTTGAAATAAATGATCTTCAGGGTTTTTCAATGGATGTAATTTATGAAAACCTTCCTAGAAATTGTTAGAAGTGTAATGGTTTTGGGCATGATGCAGCTGGGTGTCATCAAAACTCCAAGGAGGATATTCACGATAGAGGAAGATCACATTCCAAATATCATAGGAAAGCCTACCGTTCGATTATCACAGAGGGTGGACCTTCTGAAATGTTGATGATAAGGAAGCAATGCAAATCGCTCAAGAAATTGATACCATTGAAATTGTGCCAAATCACGAAATTATGGCTCAAGAGCAAGCCTCTAACCTCTCCGAAATTATTCTGGAGGAGGAGACTCACGACAACCACTCCGAAGGGTTGGCTACAACGACAGTAGAACCTTCCTTTCAAATTCCTACAATTCAAGTAACAGTTGACCATGAGGAGGAAATTAAGGAATTTCAAATTTTAAATCATGTTATCAATGCTAGCGACCAATTTGGTAAAATCTGATTGTTAATGTTGGAAATATGGTCATTAATAGCACAATAAATCAGTAAAAAGATTTTGTAAGCAATCAGATCATTGATTCTACAACCCAAAAATCTATAGGCAATCAAGTCATTGATTTTACAGCACAAAAATCTGTAGGCAATCAAGTCATTGATCCTCTTCCTTGTAAGGATATTTTATTGAACAATAATGCTACTTTACCTAAATTTAGTACCCAAATGATCTGGGTACCAGATCTGGGCAAAATAGCATTACTTTTTATTGAATAAGGATTCTGCTATTAATAACCTTACATTTGATGAGAATAATTCTCCAAGAGAGAAAATAGGGAATGATAAAATAGGAAATGATAATATAGATGAAATTTCTGATATTTATTCAAATGATCAGATAGACCAAAATTATGAGGTTCTTGGTGATCGTGATGACACACTACACTAAGAAATTCAGCAAGTTTTGGATGGAATTAACACTTCAGGAAATAGGAGATGAAAGAATAATTTGGAGAAAATCATAGAAGAAGACCAAGATATTTATGGTTCAAATTCTACACATCGTCAAGTAGATCCCATGCTACGAGAAAATGATTACATGTTAGATGAAGATAGTTGGATCCCAATGATGACCAGATCGAAAAGGAAAGTGAAACCGACTTTTAAGATGTTATCTATGACTAGTGCCAAGGGAAGAATTCTAAGCGCCTCCAATGAAGTTGATATACACTTCATTAGTTTTATTTTTATTTTAGTTTTAATAATGTTCGTTTTCTTCTCTCTCTTTGTATTTCCCTTTATTATAATAAATTTCTCCTAAGTGGAGGCTTTACCACATAGGTTTATCTAAAAGAAAATTTACATGAACAAATATATATGATATGCAATAGAGAAATAAATATCAATTTCAATTGGTATATCTTAGAAGTATCAAAACGTTTGTGATATTTTTGATATAGGTATGGATCGATTAAGTTTATAGTGTTGTCCAATGTGGTTTAGTTGTAAGAGCTTAATTTCATTCAGCCTGATAATGTTCTAGTTTCAAATTGTCACCCTATCATTATGTATATATTAAAAAAATAAAATAAAAAAACTTAAGAGTACCGTCATAATTCATTATGATTTATGAGACTAGAAAACTCCAAAATAAGTCCTTGTAATATTTGTTGCTTCCGTTACATATCTATTGCTGTTTGAGGAATACGCTACATGAGACAAACACCATTGGAATTCAGTAAAAATGCTGAATTCAAGCAAAAAGAGTTTGAACAAATAGTTGGTTAATTAAATATGACTTTTTTTTCTTTCTTTTTAATTTTCTCCCATCACCAAGTCCCTACTAATAATTATGAACTCAATTTTTCTCTCATAGACACACAATATATACATATTTATAGTATATTAATACACATCATCACATTTTTGCCATATAATTAGCAACATAACTTTAATCATAATAATACACATGATAAAAGTGTGATGACAACATGATAAAAGTGTGATGATATATGTATTGGTATGTTATAAATATGCTCATATTATATGTTTACTAAAGAAAAATTGCATGTTTATAAACTTAATCATGTCTACTCTCTTTTGGCTACATGTTTATAAACTTAATAAATTATTGAAAGAAGTAACTAATTACTAGCTACTTACGTAACGTTTCACAATTTATGCTTATAAAACAATTTTATCAAAAATTGACATTTACTCTCATATCATTAGCACTTGTCAATGTACACTCGAAAACAATTTTATCAAAAATTGACGTTTATTTCCCATGTCATTAGCGTTTGACCACTTTAACACTTTAAAGGTAATATCGTCATTTTACCATTTACCCTTATCTTAATAAATAAAAAATGGATCTCCAATCATCCATCACATAGATGGTGGATGGTGGGAATTCATTCATTAAAGACAATTTGATATCCATTATCCATCTCAAAGATGAATAGTGGAAATTTATTAAAAATAAAATAGATATGTGGAGATACATTAAGAATTTCATCAAAATTAATAAGGGTGATATTAAAATAAAATGGATTGTTTCTAAAATAATAACATCAAAAGATAAAATCGATAATTTTGAAATAAATAATTTTTAAAAAAATTTAAAAGTTTAGAATGGATTATCGTTAGAAAATGAGTGTCAAAAATAAAAATTGGACCATAAAGAGAGAAACTCAATATATATATATATATATAAATAGAGGAAATACCCCTTTTTAACCAAAAAATTAAGGAATTTATTGTTTTTAGCCAGAATTAGTAAATTGATTGTTTTTGTCAAACAATCCACTGTAAAGACTTAAATGCCCCTCATTATTTTTCAAAACCTCTTCTCTCTCATTTTCTCCCTCATTTCTGCAAAATCTTTTTTTTTTCTTTCTCTCTCACGAGTTCTTCTTCTTCTTTCTCTCCTCTCTTCTCTTTCTCTCTCACCGTCTCACACATTCTCTCCTCCATCTTCTTCTTCTCTCCTTCTTCTTCTTCTTTCTCTCTCACCGTCTCACACATTCTCTCCTCCGTCTTCTTCTTCTCTTCTTCTTCTTCTTCTCTTTCTCTCCTCTAGATCTCCTCTTTCTCTTTCACCTTTTTTTCCAAGTTTTTACAAAAAATTAATTTCATATTTCGTTTTTTTTTTCCAAAGAAAATTTCTAAATTTGAGGTTGGTTGTTGTGTTTATGAATGGTGGGAGTTATGTTTGGGTTTGGGTTTAGTTATAAAAAAAATAAAAATAAATAAATAAATAAATAAATCAGATTTTTATTTTTAAAAAATTTCAGATTTGGTTTGCAGATTTTTTTAAAAAAAATTCTTTTTTTTTTTTTTGAAAAAGTTCCAGATTATTTTTTTAAGGGTAGTTGTGCTTGTGCTTAAAAAAAAAATTCAAATTTTTATTTTGAAAAATTTTAGATTTGTGGTTTTGTTTAATTTTCAGATTTTTTTATTTATTTTTTTTTTTTTTCAGATCTCTTTTTTTTCCAGGTTATGGTTGTTTTTATGAATGGTGGGAGTTGTGTTTGAGTTTGGGTTTTGTTGAAGAAAAAAATTCAGATTTTTTCAGATTTGATTTTTTTCAAACAAAATTTTAAGATTTCATTTTGTTTAAACACACCAGGCAAAACGAATTAAACACATCAGGGTAAAAACAATTAAATACACTAAGGCAAAACGAATTAAACACACTAGAGAAAAAACAATTAAACACACCAGGGTAAAACGAATTAAACACGCAAGACAAAACAAATTAAACACACCAAGCAAAACGAATTAAACACACCAGAGCAAAAACAATTAAACACAACAAGGTAAAACGAATTAAACGCACCATGGCAAAAACAATTAAACACACCAGGGTGAAACGAATTAAACACACCAGGCAAAACAAATTAAACACCACAAGAGTAAAACGAATTAAACACACCAGGACAAAAATAATTAAACACATCAGGCAAAACAAATTAAGTACACTAGGGAAGAAGAAGAAAAAAAAGAAGATGATGGAGGTCTGGGAAGAAGAAGAAAAAGAAGAAAAAGAAAAAAAAATGGAGAAAAAAGTTGTGTTTTTTTCGAGAAGAAGAAGAAGAAAAAGAAAAAAAAAGATTTTTTTTTTTATTTATAAAAAAGGGCAATCTTATCCAAAAAGTGGATATTTTGACAAAAACAATCAAAATACTAATTCCGACTAAAACAATAAAGCTCCTTAATTTTTAACTACTTTCCAATTTCGCCCTATATAATATGTATATATGGATGTCAATTCGATGGATCTCTCCGGATTGATTTCCAGCGTTATCATCAATCTTAAATATGGAAGGTGGATATGTATTTAAAATAAATAAATAAATAAATAAAAAGCGTGGAGATTGATGACTAGAGTCTATAGTCGAGGGAGTCGATATTTTTCATTGAAATTGACCTATATTAATGGAAGGAATGGAGAGTTGAGTGGAAATAGAAAGAGTGAAGCTGTGAAGGTAGAGGTTTTGAATTAGAATTAGGGATAATATCGTTTTAGTCTTTATGGTTTACCATATTATCCATTTTAGTCCCCGTCGTTCCAGTTTTAACCACTTTAGTCCAAAATTTTTCAATTAATTCCTCTTCTAATCCCTACCGTCCAATTCCGTCAGGAATTTTAAAATTGACGTTAATAGAGTGAGGGTAAAATGGTAAAATGGTAAAATCATCCCTACCCCTTCCAGAATGTTGTATAAAAAGGGCAAAACTGTAACTAATTAAATTTATAATTCATTATTAAATTAAATAAAAAACAATTAAATAATTATTATTATTATTATTATTAATAAATGAATTAAAATTAAAAATCAAAATATAAATTAAAAAATCCAATCCAGAAATTAATTTTTTTTTCAAAAATAAACTTTAAAAACAATTAAAATAATTATTATTATTAAATGAATTAATATCAAACCCTACCGATCCACTTATCATCCACTTATCATATTTATTAAATTAATTAAAAACAAAACAAAACCCCATCCACTTATCATCTTCTTCACCAACCACCCATCTCATCATTTTCTTTACCAAACCCTAGCCACCATCTTATCATCCACACCCTCCCTAATTCACACCGAATCTCTTTCTCTCACTACCAATGTCTCTCTCTCTCTCTCTCTCTCTCTCTCTCTCTCTCTCTCTCTCTCTCTCTCTCTCTCTCTCTCTCTCTCTCACCATCGATCTCTCTCTCACTCAAAATAACTTGAACAAAAATCTTATCATCGGCAACCAAACCCACAACACCGCCACCTCCACACCCACACTGTTGCCGCAACCAAACCCACACCACCGCCTCCAAATCGGTAACCAAATCCATCACCACCTCCTCTAAACCCACACCGTCACCACCTCCTCTAAACCCACACCTCCACAGCCACCGCCACCACCTCCTCTAAACCCACACCTCCACCACATCCACACCACCACCTCCAAACTGACACCACACCTGATTCACAAACAAACACCAAACAAACATCTTTCTCACACCAAACCACCATCTCTCTTACACAAAACCCCCAAGATCAAGTTTCGATTTGGTATAGAAAAAAAATGTTGAATTTGGTGTTTATGGTGGTGGAATTTCTGGGTTTAGTGGTGTTGATGATGGTGAATGGTTGATCGAATTTCAGTTGGCCAGGTTTCAGATTGATGATGATGAAGATTGTTGGTCTGGTTTCAGTTGGCGATTTGAAGGTTTCTGGGTTTGTGGTCAAGTTGATGTTGATGATGAAGATTGTTGGATTGAGATGGTGATTAGGGTGGTTGGGATGGTGATTAGGGTTTAGGGGTGGCGGTCTTGGAAAAGATCCAAGAGAGGTCTGTGAGGGTTTGTTCTTCGATTTTGGTGGAGATCCAAAATCCTTTTTCAATTTTTTTTAAATTTTTAATTTTTATTTTTCTGGTATGGGTTTATGATGATGATGAACTAAGTATGGATTTTTGAGGTTTGGTGTTGATTTTCGATTTGTTTCAGGTTTGGATGAACTAGGTCTGATGAAGAAGAAGAAGAAGCTTCATCAATGTAAATATTGATGGTGTGTTTTTTTTAATTTGATGGTGCTATTTTTAAATATGTAAATATTTATTATCATTTAAATTTAAAGGGCAGTATGGTCATTTCGGTCATTGGAAGGCAAAATTGTCCTTGCAAGCCCCTCAGACATTTTAAGGGGTATAAAAGTCATTTTGGCTTCTAAACATGTCAAATGGTTTGTTTTTAACGGAAAACGTAACGAAAGGACTTAACGGGCTAATACTGGAACAATGGGGACCAAAATGGATAATATGATAAACCATAGGGACTAA
Organism: Acer campestre; assembly: GCA_954870605.1. NCBI lineage: Eukaryota > Viridiplantae > Streptophyta > Magnoliopsida > Sapindales > Sapindaceae > Acer > Acer campestre. The sequence goes on from OX940800.1 coordinate 6,728,790, forward strand.
AACGATATTATCCCTTAGAATTATGAATTATGAATTATGATGATGATTTTCTGTTACACGTATAAAATACCCAGAAACTCTGACGAATAGGCCCACCAAGCTTTGCAATTAAATTTTGGGGCGCGTGCTACAACTTCTGTAGACATGACAGTGAAATTCTTATTCATTACTTTTTGGCTTTTCTATTCTATTCTTTCTTTTTTCTTTATAATTCTTCTTTTTCCTCTGTTTCAAATCATTTATTCAAAGGTTTCCCATCAAAACTTCTTTGATTGGATAACACACCTTTTTTGGATTATATATTATTCATTGTTTCTCTCTAATAATAATTCAATTCAGATCCTCATCTATATATATATATAAAAGTTATATTAAAAAAATGTTTATTAATCGGGGTCCAAAAAGACATAATTCCTGATTTATATTTACATTATTTACTAAATAATCAAGTTTCCCATTAAGAAATTAAAAGTTGTCACGGTAAATACACTTTCGTTAATAAATATATATATATATTTTTTTAAGGATTTTACATTTTTACTCTTGAATTTTCTACAGAGCAATTAACTAAATAGAAAAGGTACATACTTCAATCTCCAAATCTCACAAGTTCTTCAATTTATTTATTGAAAACACGTGATTATGGATAAAATAGTATTTTAAAAAAACTATAACTTGTTAACTATTCATTCCAAATTGGAAACAAGTAGATTGTGTCCCTATTGAAGTTATTCAAGACTGTTTGTGCAGCTTCTTTTTTATTTGCTTTTATAGAAACTCTCCATCGGTTCCCAAGACTGTACTTTTCAAGCTATAGCTATTGGTAGAGTATCTTTGAACAGCAATATGTACATACATATGAAAAGCCTAGCTATCTACAAAGTAATTACAGGATATTGAGAAGAGGTCATCAAATCCCCTATATTCTTGAATTACAGGATTTGAGCATATATACTAGTTGCAATGAAAAAGCTAAGAAAATTAATTACAGATAAACTGATTAAAAACATTGCAAATGCTAGCTAGTACTAATTTCAAGCAAGATATATGGAAGTGTAATGTTGTTACGAATGAATAAATGTGATTGACTATTCATATCATATCGCGTATATATCATATGTGTTCCCGAAAAGAACTGCATGTGGTGTAAAAGGGGGAGAGTACTAGAGCCCCCACAAACTATGATTCATTCATTCATTTTCTTCTTTCTTTCTTTCCAATTGATCATTCATTATTCCATAATATTGCCTTGCATTCTCTGTGATTGTCTGTGTCTGTCTCTCTCTCTATCAGTATCTCATTAAGCAATACATTGTCATGCCTTTTGATCCAAGTAATTCCACTGATGCCCTCAGTTTTCCATTCTCTCTTTTGTCCCTTCTCTTTTTCACTTTCTCTCTCTGTCAACTTCAGTCCTGTCCCAGATTTCACTCTCTCATCATATCCTTCTCTTCATTATCTCTCTCCATGTGCGCCTCTCTCTCTCTCTCTCTCTCTCTCTCTATATCTCTCTCTCTCTCTGCCCTTTTAAAACCTACACAACAACCCTATCTCTCCATATCCTTGTATACACAGCTCTCTCTCTCTCTCTCTCTCTGTGTTCTCTTTGAAGTTTTTTTGTTTGCATCTCTTTGTTTTCTTCTTCTTCTCTGTCTTGAATATCATCATAATCATCGTATGGAACCTCATCAGCAGCAGCAAGCAAACGAGGATACTAGTAGTGGGAGTGGAAAAGCTGGAAGCTTTATTTGCAGACCAAGCAGTACAAGGTGGACTCCAACACCTGAACAAATCAGGATTCTAAAGGACCTTTACTACAACAATGGAGTTAGGTCCCCAACTGCTGAACAAATTCAGAAGATCTCTGCTAGGCTTAGACACTATGGCAAGATTGAAGGCAAAAATGTCTTTTATTGGTTTCAAAACCATAAAGCCAGAGAGAGGCAGAAAATGAGACTCACCACCACCAACCCCACCACCATCAGTACTCATGATCTTCCCATGCAACAACATCAACAAAAACTTGCTCCAACTAATTGTGGATGGAAACCTGAAGATTACCTTATGAAGCCTCATCTCAACACAGGTGGTTTTTTTTTTTTTTCTTGGGTCCTTTTTCCAACTTTTTCTCTTGTTTAATGTTGTATATAGATAAATGTCTCATGTGGATGGTTTTTGATGTGTAGCTCCTTCTTCTTCAACTGGGCACGGTGTGTACACAGCTGCACAGATGGGTAACTATGGAACATATGGATCTGTCACCATGGAGAAGAGTTTTAGGGTAAATTCAGTTTTTATATTTTTATGATTACAAAACTGTTATATGTATATATATATAATATAATATGTAAAGAAGTTAGTGCACAAGGTCATGTCCTATTCTTCTTGGCATCTCTCTCTATGAAACGAAATTTAAGGGAGGAAAACCACCAAAACTCACCCATGTGTGGTTAAAATGTATGTTCTACTAACAGTATCTTTTTTTTTTTTTTTTTTTGTTTACATGTATAGAGTTTCACTCACAGGAATTTTTAACACTGAAAAGAAGCGACCAGTAACATAGTTTCTGAGTACAGTCCTTTAAAACATCCAAAAATGAACAATCCTCCTCTGCTTTTGCGTCTAGTTACAAAAACAACCTTAAATGGAAATTTTCACCAACACAACCCACCTTTTTTTTCTTCAAGTCCAAGCAATATATATATAAATATAGTAGTTCATCAAACTTTTTGTGAACTTGTACTCTAGTTATAGATATCTAGTATAGTATTGCATTAAAAATCTCTAACATTTGCTTCATTTTTTTTTATTATTATTTTTTTTTTTTGAAACTAGGACTGCTCAATATCAAGTGGTGTTGGTGGATCCATAACCCATAAATTTGGTTGGGTGGGCATAGACCCGTACACTTCATCATCCTATTCTCTGTTTGGCAACAAGAAAGAAGAAGAAGAAGATGATGATAATGATCATGATCATGAAGAAGAAGAAGAAAATGAAGAATCTGGTGATCATATTGAAACTCTCCCTCTCTTCCCTATGCATGGTGAGGACAACAACTTCAACACTACCTTCTGCAACATCAAACCCGACCCGAGTAGCTACTACTCCGGCCGCTACGGTTCCTCCAATGATGGACATGGAAGTTCTCGTGCTTCTCTTGAGCTTAGTCTCAACTCTTACACCAGTTGGTCATCGGGTCCTATGTGAAAACTTCACTGCACGATCATATGTTGAAAACAATATATTAATCTGCTAATTATTAAGAATTTTAGGTTATATATTAATTAGCCAGCAAATATATGTCTTTTATATGCTAAATTAAGCTGCTTATTTAATACTTATAATTAATTAACTACTGTTATTATCAGTTAATTATATATTCTTCTTCTCTCTTTCTTTTCTTTGTCTTATTTTTCCAAAAAAAAAAAAAAAAAAACTTGGGTGCAACAGATAAAATATTGCTCGAATTAGCTAAAAATTTACCAATTTACCAATTAAACGGAATTATTGATAATCATGTTCAACTACTTCAAAATATATGTGTGAAGCAAGTAAGTACAGAAACATCAACATTGTTGAAGTCAGCCTCATTAAGAAAAAAAAAGAAAGAGAGATATGCAGATTTTGTTGGGATTGGGAGATGGTTTTCTGTCTCTTTCAGAGAATCAATAGAAGTATATATTAATGATCCAAGATTTATATGTGTGTGTGTGCAGACCTTATGGAGGTGAGGGAGGGTTGGTGCAATCAAATTTAGGGTTTTTATTGGTAGTAATAACAAATAAGAAGAAGAAGAAGAAAAATGATGAGAAGTTAGAACTTAGTTGTATGCATAGCAGCTAATGTTATCATAACCAGTGTCCAGTGGGAATGGGATATATATTTTGGAGTTTGAACCTGCATCGTAAATACCACCAAATCATCGGCTTGTCTTGTCCCTTCTAACCTTTTAATTTGCTGGGCTGGGTTGGGTTTTGCCGATTCATCCAGAGATATCGGTGTCGGTGGATATATAGTAGGTTCAATATTGATAGTATCCGTATCTACAAAATGGAATTGGATTTCTTCATCACATTAAAGTGTTTTCACATTATTCTCATCTAAATCAACAGTGTGGATTATTTATATCTTTTGATAGAGAAATCATAAAAATTGACATAAACAATCTAGGCCGTTGATTCTATATATTAGACACATATCAATAGATTATAAAGATGAAGGCAATGTAAAGACACTTAACACAAGGAGAGGATCCAAATCCCTTCAAAATTCCCATAATCTTATTGATGTAGCCATGTAGATGCTAGATGTGTATTCTATGGGAAAGAGAATTAGAAAAATGGAACTTGATTCCTTATATTGAAGGAGAGAATTATTAAGTTCTCTTTCCGAAATAAACTTGTTTCATGATTTGTGTGTTATGACCACGTGTAATTTGATTTCATAAACACTATAATCACAAATCAGGAATCTGATTCTCTTTCCATTATTAGATTCCTATTAATAAAAGCGTTAGAATTTACTACTGAACTTCACTTCCATCCAAACCACAGTCTTTTTTCTTTCGACTTTATTTCAAAAAGTAGTTTAATTTGAGTTAGCAATTACCTGAGTGAATGCAACTAACATAATTGAATAAAATTTATATAATATAAGACAACGATCGACATTCAACAAGGGAAATCTGTAAAATTCTATTCTTCATTTATCTTGTATTTGTATCATTATTGAAGATAAATACATAATAAAAGGTCCCAGTCGACAAGATTATAAATGGATACGGTTTCCTTTATTTGGTTTGACATGATTTCATTGTTAGTGGGATATAGAATCATAGCAATGTCATTTAGAGCAGAGAGAGAGAGAGAGAGAGAGAGGAAGAGGAAGCTGAATGTAGAAACAATGGAGAAAGCTTCTTTCGTTGGTTGATAGATATTTGGGAAGATTTAGTTTGTAGATCGAAGAAGATCTTGGAAACTTTTTTAGGGTTCAATTACGTAATGTCCTTTAACAGCAATATCAACCATCACGCTTTTCTTCTTCTTTCATGAAAGTGTTTTCAAAGGATTCATCACAAGTTGGTTTGCTTTCCATTTTTGATCAACTTTTGAAAACAGCTGCTTTCTTTGTCTTTCCAAGTAGTACTACTGATCATCAATAATGATCTTCAATTCATCAAATGTACATATATATATTTATATATATTGAATGAAGGAAGGAAGCTAGGAACACTACGCATGTTGTCTTCCACATAAAACGCTCTCTATGTGTCAGTTTGTACCAATGAATATTGAATTTTTATGTACAATCTTCTATATATGTATTTCATCATGACTTTTGTTTTTTGTTTTTATTATTATTATTATAATTTCCTTCTTTTGGTTTGTGAAGATTCCAACTTGAGAACCTCCATTACATGATATACATATATGCAAAGCTTCTTTTTATTTTCTGGTGAATCCCTTGTAGATCAAATACTATAGAAATGAGTACATTTAATTCAGATGTCAGCTATAGTTACTCCCGAGGAGAGAATTTCTCACACTTACACTTTTATGTGCAAAGGAAACCTTCATTACATAATTTACCTATGCAAGGTACGTTGTTTTTGTTTTTAGGGTTTCCATTAACTAGGATCAATCAAACCCGCTTAAATCAAACACTACAAGTACCAGCTTCTACAAATAAACAGAAAATTTCTCACACTTACACTTTTACGTGCGCACAACCAACTTAACAATGCAAGAGAAACATCATGTATATAATTCAGTATTTAATATTCCAACATTCGGAATCTCCATGGCTTAATATACATATGTTAGGGCTCTACTTGACTTGTTTAGATCAAACACTGTAAGAACGGGTCTAACTAACTCGGATTCTACGAACAAGAGATAGTTAATTACTTGACAAATAAGGAGGAAGTTTCTCACACTTGCACTTTTATATATAGAATAGAACTTGTGTGCAAAACTTACTAGACTAAGGTAGTGTTTTTTTTTTTTTTTTTTTTATTCTAATGTCTTATAAGACCTTAATTTTTTAGACATATAGATAAGTTTTATAAATTAAAATACTATGATATGTTTATTTTTTCACTTTTTAGACAATCGTCACCCCCCTTTGGAGTTAGTTAGGTTGCGTTAGGGTTTATTCAAAATTGAGAATTTTTGGAAAATTGATTTTTAGGGTTTTATTATGTGGATAAAATTATAAATGTATGAATTGTAATATGACATTTATGGAAATTCACAAAAAAAAACTCTACTCTATCACTTTTTCAAAAAGATAAAAGCCAAAAAAAATTTACTTTTTCTATTAGACATATACATCTTAAAATAAAATATAAGTTGAAAAAATAAACAAACTGATTTATATTGAAAATAAACAATCATCCCCTAAGCATATCAGTTTACATGAAAAAAGACATTATATATATATATATATAGTCAGTATTTGTTTTCAGAAGAATTATGAAAGGATTTGCGTACATATATGCAGGGATATTCAGGTGCGCAACAGTGTGATTTCACAGAAGTTTTGTGATCTCCTGTCGAAAAGACAACCCATTTCCAAAAGAATGAAGTCCATGACAGTTATCATGACTGTCACAACTTACCTACGAAGTTGCTGCTATTGATTATCAGTCAATATAGACAAAAATTAAAAAAATTAAAAAAAAAAATACAAAATCACTTTAATTTCTCCCTTCCATCCATATACTAAATTGGTAATTCTGATTTCTCGAAACTAATAAGAATCGTGCCATCCATCTTCTATTCATCCAAGTTGTCAATTCTTTTTTTCATAGATGGATTTAGAGTTATACTTTATTATATATTATGACAAGACAATGTTGGTCCAATGGTATACTCTCACATCTACACCATAAGATCGTGTATTTAAGTTGTGCCCCCTCCACTAAACTCAAAGTGGATATTCGGATCGCACATATATTGTCACTCAACCCTTCGGTGTTAAATTTAGAATCTACTTGTAAATATGTTTGATCCGTATACAGAATTTTAACAATACATAATAGTAGCCCGTGTAGTAGTAGCTGCCGAGCATTATTGTTGGACTTGGGCCATTTGTACTACAGGGTTTTTGGTTTTTAACGACGCCGTTTTTAACATATGAAGAAATATTCTCCGTTTGATTAATCTCAAATGATTGAATGGTCCGTCAAAATCTGTTCTAGGTTATTTATTAGGATCATTAGATACAACAGTTAAGTGTTACTGTGGATCAACAAGAAATGTAAGCGTAAAGAATTTGGGAGTTTTTTTTAAGTATTTGAAGATACTTTTTTTCATCATTCAATCAAAATGTATTATTGAACTACAAATTCAATCATTTTCAACTTGTGATCATCATCAGCTTCTAGTTAAAGCTCCACCTTTTCAAGAATCACAATCACTTGCAAATCCAACCAACAAATGAAGAAGAAAAGTAGCAGAAAACAAAAAAAAATGTCCCAATGATGGTGTCAAGATAGACAACACAAAAATCAATCCCACAGTCCCAACAAATGAACACCTCTCTCAGTCATCAATCATCACTTCCTTCTTCCTCGGTGGGAAAACGAAGGTGCTTTCCTTTTGGTGTTGGCAATCCCTGTAAGCGTAAAACATTCGGCGATAGCCCACCATCATCACTCTCTTCAACAATCTCCTCCCCATCACTGTTGTACTTGTACATGAATCTTGTGTGCTTCCCAGCAAACTTGGCAATAGTACCAGTACTAGTAGTAGTAGAATTCATACTAATCCGGCTTACACCTTCGCAGAGCTCATCAAGCAGCAACCCATCTTCTTCTTCTTCTGCGTCTGCTTCAATGACTTCATCTACATCTTCTTCATGTGTTGTAGTACTACTAGCATTCCCCTGAATGGACCAGATAGAAGAGTCATCATCATCTGGGGTTATTGATGATTTCTCTTTGGATGATTGGCCAGTCACCACAGAAGAGCATTCTGATGATGGTGATGATGAATTAGAAAACTCCAACTTCTCAGAGAAATCCAGCAGCAGAGACCTTGTTAAATTCTTTTCATATTCAATACTTTCTTCTTTTTTCACATCAAAGATATCACCCACCACCACCACCTGCCACAAACATCACAAATTTAATATAAACAATAAAAATTGGAATCAATAAATATTATCACCAATTAAGAGAATCAATCAATCAACAAACCTGAGAAATCAATTGTTGATAAGTAACAGGAGAGGGGTTCATTGAAGCCAATCCATTGTTGTCGGTTACATCATCCCCAGAAAGATTCAAGATTAGCGGGGTATTGGCCGGAGTCGGAGCAAGTAATTGCAGCGGTGTGTTAACAACAGGGCCTTGAAGATGATGAAGAAACGGACGCCTCTCCAGCGACAGCTTGGAGAGCTCAGCCTCCTCCTCCACTCTTTGAAGCAGAGTCTTGACTTGACCCCTCAGTAAATTCTCTCCAGACCCAGGTGTGCCTCTAAAACTCCTCTGTTTCGCTACTCCTGACGACGGTGTCTCCAAGCTCCCCTTCGCAAGCCCCACGATCGGTGAATCGTTTGTTATGTCGATCAGAGCAACAGACCGATCTTGCTGTTTTGTAGTGGCGGTGGTGGTCCTCTTTCTTGATTTCGAAAGACCCTTATCAGATTCCTCAATCTTTCCTGAAAACAAAAAACAAATCAAAACCCATTAACAAAGATTACAGAGATATACAGATATTGAATCTTCTCTTTAAAAAAATAAACACAATCGAATACAAAACCCAATTATCTGGTCACTTACTTGAGATGGGAATATTGTTGCTGTTGTTGTTTAGAGAACCCAGAGTCTGAGATCTTGTGACTCTTCTTGTAGACGATGATGGGGTCTCCATGGAAACAAGCTTAAAAAGAAAAATACGAGTACAGAGAAAAGCAAATCCAAAAAAATCAAAGTAATTGAAAAGGGAGAGACAAAAGCAGAAATGTAGAGATGATTGTGATCGAATATTGAAAGGGGTATAAATATGAGAATACAAATTGAGAAAACGGAGAGTGTTTAAACGGTAATATGACCGTTAAAGAGAGAGCGTGCGCAAAATGTGTTCACACACACACCTCTACAAAAACTAGCCGTTGTAGGTTTTTCATTTGAATTGTGCTGTTGTGTACAGTTCGGGTTTCTACGGTTCGTTAAGAGCATTGATAAACAAAGCCCAGGAATAAAAGATTTTGGGCCCGATTCAGCCCATTATGGCCCAGCCCATAAACATCCCATATTCTTGTTTGGCCACGTAAGTCAATTAGCAATTCGTCACGTATGTCCAAGAAGCTTGATATTTGTACCACACTTTTCGGGTTATAGTAGACAAAATGGGGCCTCCATCTAGAAAGTCGAGCATTGAAAAGAAACTTGGAGTTTTGATAGCGACAGAGAAAAATACAAGGGGCGTGCGTATTTATTGTATGAGAAAAAGACTGGTAAGTACCAATTATGTGTTGGTGTGAGTTGTTCGGCGCTCTCATCCCTTAAGCATGGTCGTGGGTTCAACCCTCCTTGTGAACGGTGCGAGTCTGGATTAGTCAGGGTGTGGTCTGGGCTGATTGCACCGTATGGTGGATCCGCCCCACCCGGAAACCGGATGGTGTAAACCAAAAAAAAAAAAAAAAAGACCGGTAAGTTGCATACTTGATTACATGCATGCATGGTGAGATCTTATTATAAAATAATAATAATAATAAAAAAGGTTAGGAATCAATTTAGTCAAAAATATGATAAATTGGCAAAAAATAAAAAAGTCGTAAACTATTTAGAATTTTTTTTAAAAAAGGTTGGGAACTTATTCAGTAATTATCATATAGTTATAACAGTAAAATCTCCAACTATTCCAATGCATGAAGTCACGAACAACTTCAAAGTAGAAATTCAACATTTAATGAGAAACAGTAATTATTAATCAATTTGAAATAAAGTGAAACTAATTAGGTTTGCGTTTCTAAATTTTAAATTTAATGTGGATGATGTGGCACATGGTTTTTTAATTAACCACATCATCTTATTATTCGTTTGGTAATGACAACTCACTTATCGGTAGCCATATCATTTAAGTTGAATTTTGTATTAATTATTTAGGTTATATAGAATTACTCATCATATATATAATTGAATATATATATATATATATATATGTTTTCTTCTTAGAAGTGTAAAAAGCAACTGAATTTTATTTATTATTTTTTTAAGTATTACATTATTATATAAATTCAAAAAAAAATAGGGAAGGGGAGAGGACTTGAACCCGTAACCTCGTGATACAAATGTAAAGGGTTTATCACTGGACTAACATTATATAGTCAAAGCAACTGAATTTTATAATAAGAGTTGTTACTAAATCTAACTCTAATTGTAACAAAATAGTTAGGTGGGCACATTTATGGCTACTAGATTAGTTAGGTGAGAGTCACGTGATGCCATTCCTGTCTACGTGTCCACTCATATACTTCTCAAATTGGGTGAATTTTTTTATCTTTATGATTGCCACACGTTGTAACAACCAACCTCCTAATCCACACTCCACACCCTCTATTATTACAATCAATTATATGGAATTAAAACATTTATAGCCATTTTAATCATTATATACATTTTATAATGTTATTTGAATAGAATATCTCATTATATATATATATATATATATTTTATAATACTATCAGATCAAACAAACCGCGATGCGATCAAATTTTAAATAAATAATATTTTTCTATTATCAGTTCGTTCTGAAAATAAATATATCAGGACGAAGAATGTGGACCACTGGATTTATATATTTTAACTCAAAGTGTATGCACTTGTCAAAACTTCTTCATAATCTATGGTCCATATTCTTCGTTGTGATATATTTATTGTTCGGACGAATTAACAATAGAAAGACTAAAATAATATTAATAATTATCCATTTAATTTACATATAAATTAGTTAATACCCATACGGTATACCATTAAAAAAAATGATTTGATTATATATGTTTAGTGGGAAAGTAAAGACGTAACAAATCCTAATTTCATATCAAGCCATATGTAACCTGCATTGATACAAGGATATTGAAGCAATTAATAGTTGCAACAAAAAAAAAATCTACAGACTTTATTCTTAATTTTTAATTGTTGAATTAAAATTTAATAAATATTAACGATTTAATAGAGATATTAACTAGTTAGTAGTTAGCAAACGATACATTTAAATGTTTATAAGAATACATTTATATTCTTATAAATGTTTCATTCAAACTAAGATCTTCTTAAAAAACTGACAAAAAAACGAGATCATAATAGATTCCGAACTCATGTGTGAGATTTATCAGTTTATATCAGGACAAAGAATATAGACCATTAGATTTACATACTTAAACTCAAAGTATACGTGCACTTGTTAAAACTTCTCTATAATCTATAGTCTATATTTTTTGTCCTGATATATTTCATACCAGGACAAATTGACAATAAAAAAACTATATATATATATATACATATATTCATTGAGTTGAAATGTTGAATTCAAAAATATAGACAGAAAAAAATCTTAGCCATTGATTCCTTTATCGATGTCACTAGATCTACTAGGTCGGTATGAGTATAAGCTTAGAATTCAATATATAATTTCACAAATAATGAGAGTAGAAAGAGCCATTTTGATAAGATTGGGTTGGTCAACTTTTAAGCCTCTCACATCAACACCATGAGATTGTGGCTTCTAGTCTTTCTCTCATTCCAAAAACCTGAATCATTGTAATATTAAAAATAAAATAAAATAAAAAATCTAGAGGGAGGGGTTTGGTAGTATGGGAATTGCTCAGGAGTCACGAGGTAGCTAGAGCTGCCACCACTCTCCATTCTCTAACCTCCAACCCAACTCTCTCACTTGCCTCTTTATATTACATTTAATATTTTCCCCTTATAAAGCCGCATTTACTCTTCACATTTTTTTCACTGACTCTTCTTCTTCTTCTTCTCCACGGAAAAAACATAATCTTTTCGATCAGCAAATTCATACACTCTCAAACAGATAAAAGGAAAAAAAAAATTGTCTACGATCAATGGCTCCCTCGACACTCACAGCTCTCGCTCAGGAAAAAACCCTGAATAAGAGCTTTGTTCGCGACGAAGATGAGCGTCCAAAGGTTGCTTACAACCAATTCAGCAGCGAAATCCCGGTGATTTCTTTGGCTGGGATCGATGAAGTCGATGGGAGGAGGGCTGAGATTTGCAAGAAGATTGTTGAAGCGTGCGAGGACTGGGGAATCTTTCAGGTTATCGATCATGGTGTCGATACCAAGCTGATATCGGCTATGACTAGTCTTGCGAGAGAGTTCTTCGCTTTGCCTCCGGAGGACAAGCTAAGGTTCGATATGTCCGGTGGCAAGAAGGGTGGCTTCATCGTCTCCAGCCATCTTCAGGTATTTTTCTTATTCAATATCTTCTTGTTGTTTCTGTGTCAATTTCGAAACCAAAACTAATGACATGACTTGGTTAATGAAAAAATCAGTTTTCACATCATTTGGGTTGAAATTTGCGCTAAATTTTTGGTTATTTAGCATTAGTGTTTTTTTTAAAAAAATAAAAATAAAATTCTTTTTCAATTGTGACTTATATTTATTTTTTTATGTTGCCTTTTTGGAAAATTGAAGAAGGAATCTAGAAAATTCAATGGAATGTAGGACGTAACGTTTTTCTAATCCAATAAATTAAGATAATTAATAAATTGGCCAAATTGCTTTCCTCAATAAATTATGAGAAAAACTTGCATGGGTCAATCATCAATGGCATTAAGGCAAGTTTTAAATTATATTTTGGTTTTCATATAATGCTATATAATATGTGAGAAAATCTTTATCTAACAATTAAAAATTTGACACATCAGCAATTCAACGAAATAAATAGAGAAAACGGTAAAGGTAATATGTGAAAACCAATAAAAATAAAAAAAAATAAAAACGTTATTTGTTGATGTGTCAATTTTTCAGGATCGAAGATTATAGTATAAAATAGATATGATATTTAATAAAATTAATATACACATGTAGGGGGAGGCAGTGCAAGATTGGCGTGAAATAGTGACATATTTTTCATACCCGACGAAGACCCGAGACTATTCGCGGTGGCCCGACAAGCCGGAGGGGTGGATAGAGGCGACAAAGGAGTACAGTGACAAGTTAATGGGACTTGCATGCAAGCTTCTTGAGGTTTTATCAGAGGCAATGGGGTTGGAGAAGGAGGCCTTAACAAAGGCATGTGTGGACATGGACCAAAAAGTTGTGGTCAATTACTACCCGAAATGCCCACAACCCGATCTCACTCTCGGACTCAAACGCCACACCGACCCGGGAACCATCACACTCTTGCTCCAGGATCAGGTTGGTGGCCTCCAGGCCACCAGGGACAATGGCAAGTCTTGGATCACCGTTCAACCTGTTGATGGTGCTTTTGTGGTCAACCTCGGAGATCATGGCCATGTAAGTATACAAAAATTAAGCACTCCAATTATAATTAATGTTTCGAATTTTAAGAAAATTTTCAATGCACCGGAGATTTTCTTTGGACTGAACACAAAGAAAAAAATATACGTTACTAAGCATTTTCTGAACATGGGATGTTTCCTAATTAATAGTATTTATTATCTTTTGGTCTTCATTCTTAGTTAATTATATTAGAACATTTGACCTTTCACACACAAAATAAAGGGTTTTATTTTGACAATTATGTCTAATCTTGTTTTAAAGTGATTGAACCATAAAGAGGGGTTGTTTGTTTGAGGTATGTCCAAAATTTTTGTTAAAAATTCAAGTGGAATTGTGTCCACTAGGCCCATCAATAAATGAAGATGATGTATGAAAATTTGGCGTTTCATTTTATTATTTTTAAAAAAGAAAGTAGTACTTCACTATTACACTATATAGTGTTAATGAAAAGTGATTGAACCCTATATATATATATATATATATTATAAGGTCTATGCAATGACTAGTCAGGTCCTCGGGTTCGAATTTAGGTTTTTGATCGGTCCCAAACCCAAACCCGATAAAGGTCCTTTATTTTAGATCCAGACTTGACCCATGTGGTTCGGGTTCAGGTTGGTACTAACGGGTCGAGTCTAATTGTCATCCTTAGTTATAACATTTTTCTATAAATTATGGGTCATTGGGTTGAAGAAAAAAATATGCAAGTTTTGATAGAAATTGACCCTTTGTAGAAATGAAATTGGTGGACCAAAACAAAGACCATTATTACAAATCGTTAAATTATAAATTGAGATCACTAACATTGACATTCAATCTTTAATTATATAGCGCTTTCAATTTTAGATACACACACGCATATGTGAGCTGTCTTTATCACGACAAGCAACAATTAAATGTCTACCAGATTTCAACAAGAACCCATTAAAGCTCTCACTTTACTTTGATGTTAATTACAGTTCAAAAAAAGTCAAAAGGTCAAAGATACAGAAGTCAAATTATTTGATTGAATTTAACTGTGTATTGTATTGTATTGGATCAGTATTTAAGCAACGGGAGGTTCAAGAACGCGGACCACCAAGCAGTGGTGAACTCAAACTACAGCAGACTATCAATAGCTACATTCCAGAACCCAGCACCAGAGGCGACAGTGTACCCATTAAAGATCAGAGAAGGAGAGAAGTCTGTGTTGGAGGAGCCGATCACATTCGCTGAGATGTACAGGAGGAAGATGAGCAAGGACATCGAGCTTGCGAGGTTGAAGAAGCTGGCCAAGGAGCATCAGTTGCAGGACTTGGAGAATCCTAAATTGGATGCCAAGCCTATTGAGCAAATCTTTGCTTAGATATAATAAGGTGGATTTGCTTAATTTGTGCTTGTGCATTTTGTTTAATTTCTTCGTATTGGATTGTGTTATCATGAACAATGTGTACGTTGGGGCCAGGCCAGCCAGTGAGGCCTCGTTTGTTTGTCTTAATTTATAGCATTACTAATAGATGAAAATAAATTGTTCCCGAACTTTATTTATATTCGAAATCCGAGTTCATGGCTAGTACACGTAATATTAATCCACAACACTCACATCAATGAGATCATGGGGTCTTTGAGTAAAGACACCTTACAATAATAATATATAAGCATATATATTACAAGGCCAAATCAAATGATCGTAATTGAGGAGACTTTAACATCAACAATACCAAACTATTTTTAACCTTTTTATAGACCAAATTACTCAAGACAATAAAACACTTTATCATTATCTCATTTTGGCTGATTAAACTGAAGAAACCAATTTTTTTTCGCATCGTTTATATGATATGACCCAAACTTTGTGCATAAGTTTTAATTATGCAGATTTTACATCCTCCGGAGGAATACGTGTCACGTTTATCGGACAACCGCTTTTTAATCTTGAAAACATTGCTCGCTTCTCAACACTTGAGTCTGAATCGATCACCTTCCACCTAATTAATTTCATGTTCACAATTTGATTAATGTTGTTATAATATACTTGTATTCATTACATTATTGGCTGTAATTGAAGAAGCTAAACAATTAATGAACTTTTCCTTTTCTTTTCAAACTATAACAAATTTGGGAGTACTTGAGTGGTCAGGAGAGATATACGACTCGAACTCACAATCTCAGAATGAATCAAACTTTTTAGGGTGAAGAAAACTCACTTGAAAGTTGTGATAAGGCGGTGTAAAAAGACTAGCATCATGGCTTTAGCCATGTTCAATCCGAGGCATGTCCTTCCTCCCATGCCAAAAGCTAAGAAACTGTACGGTTTTGAGTCGTATTCCTGAACGCTCGAAATGAAACAACTTATCAAGGGTACTTATTAATCATAAAAAAAATATATATATATATATAAAATAAATAAAATAAAAAAATCGGTGTGTTTCAAATACAGAAACTTACATCAAATCTTGAAGGATTGAACTTGTTGGGATCATTGTAAACCATAGGATCAAAGTGTATAGATCTAGCAACAATGTTAACATTCCAACCTTTCTTTATCTTATACCCTATTTATAGAGATATAATATTAATTAAAAAAAAAAATTAATACAAAAGAAGGAACTATATATGATTTAGTTTTTTTGTGGTTAGAAAAACCAATTATTACCTTCAATCTCACAATCCTGAAGAACTAGTCTTGGAAACCAAGCTACCACTGATGCCATTCTTAGGGATTCTTTAACAACCTGATTAATTATAATTAATACTCGTTAATTGAATTATTAAAGTAAATCGTAATCTGTTGTTTGTATTTGATCTACCTTAGAAGCATAGGGCATGCTGTTTAGATCTTGCAGCGTAAGAAATGATGACTTTGTTGATGTTAATTTTTCAGCTAGCTTTAGTTGCTCAATCTGCTCCCATCAACAACAACAAAAACACACATGTACATATAGGTTGACGTATAAATAAAATTATGAATATTTAATGAGATTGTGAATTCGAAATTATAATAAATCTTATTTACCTTAACTGCGTCTAGGACCTCTTGGTTCTCACTCAGGTACTTGACCATCCATGTGATTGCACTGGCTGTCGTATCTTGACCTATTAAATTCATTATTTTGTAAGTCTATCAACGTAACAACAATTAATTGTACAATTACAATTGGAAATATATATAGTTTATAGCAGGATCTTTAATTATTTAAAATATGGGGAATTACAGTTTGGTCCGTATCTTTTAAGGAAACCTCACTTTTTTACCTCACTTAGGTGTATTAGGGTCTTTGGTTCTCATCTTTTTGGAAATACATCAAATTGGTCCCTTGACCAAAAAATCGAAAGTCAACGTTAACAGAAATGTTAAAAATACAGTTTTGCCCTTCAAAATTAATTTGAAAAACTAACAAAAATAAATAAAATAAATTTGAGATGTATGGTGAAAGTCAAATAAAATTAAAAATAATTAAAAATTAAATATATATATATAAAAACTGAAGAAAAAAATCAAAAAATATAAAAAAATAAATTAACAACCAGATTGGATCTCCACTGTCCATCAAGATTGGTGGATGGTGGAGATCCAATTTGCGGATCCATGGAGAACTCCGAATCAAAAGTCCTTCCTTATATTTTTGTTTTTCCCAACTCTTCACTCGAAATCGAGACATAGAGAATCATTTTTTTCCTGGGTTTCAAGCGATTCTTTTGATTCATTAGTCTATCGAAGCAATTACAAAGAAAAAAAAATGGCCCAAGTTGTTGAAGATTGGTACAAGCCTACCTATCATTACCGGCACATACCTCATAGCTGCGACTGTCACCACCGTCGGTTGCTCTCTCGATGTAAATAATATATATATGCATCTCTCTCTCTCTCTCTCTCTCTCTCTCTCTCTCTCTCTCTCTCTATTTTGTATATTTTTATATTAAAATAAATCTAGGATTTTTATTTTATAGGGCTTTGTTTGGGGGTTTCAATGTGTAATGTTTGCTATCGGCTTCTGCAAATGGGTTTGATTATATTGAGCTGCTATCAACTAGGTTTGTTGTAATTTTTAAACTTTTTGTGTTTTCATTGGATTTTAATGTTGACTGTGTCTGTATGTTTTTATTATTTTGTTTTGTGTAATTGATTATTAATTGGATGTTTGAGAAGATTGAAAGTTCAGTTTTTTTGTTATGTATTCAACGAGAATGATTTGTGATCAGTTAGGAGACAAGTATATTTATTTATTTTTATGATTTGTATTTGGAAAAGAAGTGGCTTAAGTTTCAAAAAATTTTCATTGTTAATTCTAATTAGTGTTCTCTTTTTGAAAAAAAATTTATTCATTGTAAAAAAATAAAAAATAAATAAATAAAATAAAAAATAAAACAAAACCAGTGGGAGATCCAATCTACCCAGATTTATTTAATTTTATTATTATTATTTTTAAAAAAGAAGTTATTAAGTAATCTTCAACCATCCATCACAGATAATTATTTTTTTTAATATTTGATCTCCACCATAGTAGAGATCCATTTAAAATAAAGATTTTATTTACAAATTAATATTACATTAAAAAAAAATATTTACAAAATTTATATTATATGAAAAATGCCACATGTCACCAAACATTGAAACATGACTAAAAGTACCGTTTTACCCCTGTACCAGTTAACTTTGACTAACGGTTGACTAACTGAAGGATCAATTTGATGTATTTCCAAAAAGATGAGGCCTAAAGACCCTAATACACCTAAGTGAGGTAAAAAAGTGAGATTTTCTTAAAAAATAAGGACCAAACTGTAATTCCCCCTTTAAAATATGTGTTTATAAACAAATGAATCTTGATCTAACCTGCAATTATCATAGTCAAGATATTATCTTGAATTTCTGTGTCGGTTAATCTGAGGGTTTCATTAGCAGAATCTTCATTATCTTCTGTCACAAGGTACTGTAGAAAATCTTCATTACAAGAGTCCAAGCCACTTCTTCTCAATGTAATTATTTTCTCCAATGTCTTCATAATTCTTTTTCTTGCCTAAATCACCATTCAAACAAAACTATAATAAGCATTATTTTATTTTTAAATAATTTCATTAGCATCGCAAGAATGCTATCTTGATACTCGATTTGTATTTAGGTCGATCCAATAATTGTTTAACAAAATTTCTAAATAAAAGGGGTATCAAAATAACATCGGTGGGGCATGCAGATATATAAACATGGACCGATAAATATTAGGTTTTGTACGTTGTTGCTTAAAAAAAAAAAAAAAAAAAACCTGAAGGCCTTTGTAGAATCTTGTCCATCGCAACTTCAAAGGAAAAGCAAGCATTGCTTTACAAACATCAGCTACATCCTTCTCCATCATCTCTACTTCTTCTCCACTCTCAAAGCTCATCAACATTTTACACATCGCTTTAAATGTTATCTGTCATAATTAATTACTAATAATTAAACACGTTAATCATCAGAGGCTTATCAATTGAGCGTATATAGTATACACCCGGCCAGATGTATTGAAGTTTTTCTTGTCACGATGTTACTAAAAATAAATAGGCACTTTATAATATAAAATGTCTATTTTTCGTGACAACGGACCTTTAACGCTTCTTTTAGAACCACCACCGTGCCTCCATCTTGATCCCAGCCACTGAGAGTTGTGATGATTAGTTCATCAAACTGTTTGGTAAATAATGAGAGAGATTTAGTTGTAAACAAGTTACTGAGACGATGACGGATCAGTTTGTGGTGATCAGGTGAAGCACATAGTAGGCTTTGATTTCCAACAAGTTGTGCAATCGATCTTAGATATCTCTTCGTGAATTTCCTGGAGTCTGTTGTCAGGATCAATTTCGCTGCTTCGGTGCTCGAAAAAAATATATGAGTCTGTCCAAAAATGTTGGTCTTGAAGCAATTTCCATACCTGAGTATACGAACAAAAATTATGATGAGTTTAATTTTAGCTACTCAAAAGGAATATCAAACGACCATACTCGTATACGTACCTAAGACAACGAGTTTGGATAAAGTCATAGAAACCTTTGCTACTATTGATAGCAGCCATGAACTGGATCGTCTCTCCAATCAACGGTAGTCCTTGACTGCCAGGAGGAACATCATCAGCCGTTGATTCTTGATTACGATTACGTCTGCCCGGCGGCAGCATGTTGATGATGATCGTTATTTGACATGACAAAAATATCAAGGCAATAATAACAAGCATGCAAAAGAAACAAAGGAATGTAAATTCGAGAGCGAAGAAGATCAAATTCAGATGCATTTTTTTTATTATTATTATTATTTTTTTTTTTTTTTTGTGTATGATGTATGATCAATATGGTCATTATAAAAGGCTACGTTTGTGTATGTAAATTATAATTATCTGAGAATTGTATGGAATCTAAATCAATAAGGGAGAGACACGTGTAGGATTTAGAAAAATGATGGTGATACTTTGTCAAACATTGTATCATATAGTGTTTGAAAAAATTATTTCCACTGGCAATCCACCACCACCATTCATATGATCTTCAAATGCATTAATCCGTGGAAGTTGATAGTGCATTTATCTTCTTCTTTCTTTTTTTTTTTTTTTTTTTGAAATGACCATTCCAACATCAATCTGCATCTAGTCTCTTGTAGTCTTAGCTACTCGATCGATGCTCTGTGCGGCATTCCTCACTAGTCTTTGAACAATTATACGTGTCAGAGATCTATAAGTTGTTTCGGGAGGGGCCAATCCATTGAAAAAAAATATATCACGCATTGAATTTAATAAAAATAGTGTAAGATTTATTAGTCATTAATTAAGTACTAGTAGAATATATATAGAGAGAAATTCTCTAGCGTAGTATCCTTAAATAACTAGTGTAACAAGTCTTGATAAAAAAAACGTGCGGAATTTCTGCATCTGATAATTTTTTATTTTTTATAAATTTTTTTGTGGATTTCGCCATTATTTATACCCAACATTTTAATTTTGGGCTCAAGAATCCCACTAACCGAAGTAGAGGGTTTGGTCATATCGGTTATGGGCTATAACTTCATAACCAAAGCCCAGGCCGAAGCTATCAAATTGAGGTTACATCAATTTCGGCATTGGGCTTTTTCGGGTACACCCAACTAAAAATTTAGCAGTGGATTTGATACCCAATAGTAGAGTCCTTACCAACAGAAGTGTAGTTCAACTGGTAGATAGATGAGCTTAAGACTTGAGCAAATGACTCCAAAGTCAATAGCTCGAATCCTACCAATGACGAAAGCTTTCAAAAAAACGAAAAACATGTTCCCAAATCACAAAGAATTTATTTTGTGGGTCAACATTAAACCTTAAAATATTTGTAGAATTTCTTGCAGCCAACCTAGCTGTGAAATTAATATCCATCCACAATTTTCATTCCAAATCAAATTCATTATATATTGTAGTTTTTGAAATACATGTCATGTTTATTTATAAAATAAAAACTTTAACTAGAGATACATTTTACTAAGAAAAAAAAAAGGGCGCTCATTCAACAATGTGTCGGATTCCAGTAGCCGCACCGCATGTACAATATAACTATCGCGCTAAAATTGCAAATTTTTGTTTTTAACATAGTTGTTGGCTCGTTACGGACATATATACTAGAGTTTAAATACTAAAATAACAACTCCACCATCAAATTCAAACTTCGGTGCAGACAGCAGCAGCATCTGCAATTAAACAGAGCAATTTAACTCCTGAGAATAAACTGCAGAAAATCAGTATCCATAAGATACAAACCAGCAATATAACCATCATTGTACAATACGAATTATCAAATTGCAGTTCCATTCAGCAGACAAAACCAGTAATCGACATGCTGTCGAAGCATACAACCATGTTAGAAACACCACAAAGAGAAATTTAAAGGGAGGGGCTGCTATGTTTCCATCTTTACGCTGAAGCACAACATGCGCGTGCAAGAATGTTTCTCTAATGGCAATTCTTGAATGATGTGTTGTTTGACTGACTACACATATTAGCTAATTTTTTTCCATCTAGCAAAGATGAAGAATGATGAACTTAATTTAAATGGATGCCATACAAAGTGTTGAAATAAAGGTGAAAATGATGTTTGCAGTTGAACAAGCAAAAAACCAGCTATTAAAGGGCCAAACATGAACAGTTAAGCTATGTAATTCTTTCCTAAAATGTTAAAACATGATTTGGTGGAAACTACAAGGAGACCATGTTGATTTTCATATCCCACTAGTCACCCCACCACTTCCTTTGTTGAAATTCTAACTTTTTTTTCCCTTAAATTTCTCTATATAAGATTAGCAACACAAGTTGGAAGTCCTCATAACTTAAAACCAATAAAAAAAAAAAAAAAAAAAAAAACCACTTTTAGCACTTTGAGTTGAGAGTAGTAGTATTAGAAGCAAAAAAAGAAAAAAAAAAAGAAATGAGTTTTCAAAGGAAAGACAGCAACAATTCGGGCGAATGGCTGAGTTTAGGCAACAAGAAGGCATACCCGTGTCTACTATGCGAGAAAACGTTTGATACCGGACCTGCATTAGGGGGTCATCAGAATGCACATAGGAAAGAAAGAGAAGAAGCTGCTAGTAGGTTACAATTAGCTTCTGTTATTTCCAAATATATGGATGTGCAACCTCATCATCCTGTCGGAGGAGAATCAGTTAAGGAAGATATAGATTTAACTCTCAAGTTATGATTAGCTAGCGAATGTATCACATATATTTGTAGCATTTGTGTATGAAGTTATCTGTCACAAATGATACAATAGAATGGACCAGTGGTAAGTCCCTCACAACTACATCAATGAGATTGTGTGTTCGAGTCATGTTCTCCTTCCCCTACTCTTAAATTTGTAACACCTACGTCAATGAGATTGTGCGTTCGAGTCATGTTACCCTCCCCTTACTCCCAAATTTGTAACACCTATATCAATGAGATTATGCATTCGAGTCATGTTAGTATTCTATGTTACCCTCCCCCAACTCTGGAATTTGTAATGGTTAAGAATATATGATATAATTTGAGATTAATGCATCCTTTTTGAAACTTTCCCTTTGTACTTGTAGTTGTAATTGTATAATAAAGTTGTGGTTAGAGATAATAATAATTTGATGATCAACCTAAGAAATCTAAAATTATTCTCTAATTATTATATTTCAATCTTGCAAAAATACAATTAATTTTAGAATTCTATAATCTAAACCAGCATACAAATTATAAACAATAAAATTAATATCTTCAATTAGCCCAGAAAAGACATGGAGTAGATGATGATGATAATAATAATATAAAAAAACTACAAGCAGAATAATAACATCAACAGGAACCAAAAACTTAAAAAAAAAAAAAAATCTTACTCTTGAATAAACGAAGAAGAAGACTGTTCAAGATGGAGCAGCTTGATTGGATTGGCTCCTGTTTTGCTTTCTTTTTCTTCTCTGACAAAGTAGTCATTTTGTCTGATATATTGAGGTGTTCTTCTAATTGTTTAAAACGGGCTTCGGCCCTGGGTTTCGGTTTGGGCTCAACAATCCCTAACCCAACAAACCGAACCCGCTGAATCTAAGAGTACTTGTGTTGTGAGTAGCCAACTAGCGGTATTTACAAACCCTCTAAAACTGTATGTACACCCCTTTCATTTATGTGCCTCGTTCAATATTTTTTAAAAAACTTTTAATTTATGCATGGAATAGCTTTGAGTGTGGTTTAATTACAAGAATTGTAATACAATAATGACACGTTTATTAATCCATAATAAAAATGAAAATAAATTAAAATTTTCCTTTCTAGCATAAACTTAATTCTTGATTTGTATGTGTAATCAACGTGACTTGATTCATAACATTTTTTTAGTAAATATTGTAATCATAAATTATGAATTATTATTTTTTGGGGATAATTACCCCGGTGGTCATCAACTTATACCACCACTATCAAAATAGCCACCATATGAAGAATTAGTTTCAAAATGACTATTTTTGGCAAACGTTATTACACTAATGGTCATTTCATCCAATTCTATCCATTTTCATTTAATTCAATCCAAATAAGTGGCATTTTGGTAAATATGAGGATAACATTAATTTATTTTATATTTTTTTTTGGAAATCAATTTTTTCTTTTGTTTTTTGAAACAAATAATTATATTTAGTGTGTGTATATACATATAGCATATTTCAAACATATATATGTATCTTTTCAACTTATCTCAAATATATTTTTTAGAATTTTTAGATTTTGTAACCTTAATCTTCTCAAAAAAGAATATATATATATATATATATTTCTTTTCAACTTATCTTAAATATGTTTTTTAGAATTTTTAGATTTTGTAGCCTTAATCTTCTCAAAAAAGGAGAATTATATATATATATATATTCAACTTATCTCAGATATATTTTTTAGAATTTTTAGATTTTGTAACCTTAATCTTCTAAAAAAGAGATATATATATATATATATATATTTAAACAACAAGCTCTATAGAACTCTAAAAAAGAGGTATATATATATGAGATATGTTTTACGTATATACACACTAAATATAATTATTTGTTTCAAAGAACAAAAGAAAAAATTGATTTCTAAAAAACATATAACATAAATTAATGTCATCCCCTTATTTACCAAAGTGTCACTCATTGGATGGAAATTGATAGAATGATCATTAGTGTAACAATGTTTACCAAAAATAGCCATTTTGAAACCAAATCCCCATTTGATGGCAATTTTGATAGTGGTGACAAAAGTTGATGGCCACAAAGATAATTACCTCATTTTTTATTGCATTATAATTCTCAATTAGTAAGCACGTCCTACAATCAAAGAGATGACATTTTTCTGTATTAGCTATATTATAATTTCGGATGTGGGCCATAACTTCATAAACTAAAGCCCATGACCCAAGCTTTTAAATTGAGGTCACTATCAATATCAGTTGGGCTATCTTCGGGCTCACTCGGGTCATACCAAAAAAAAAAAAAAAAATAGTAGTGGATTGGTAATTTGTTACCCAATACTCCAATAGTAGTATAAATCCTTCTTTTTTTTTTTCTCTAAAAAGAAAAAACATTAAAAAAATAAAATAAAACTCACTTGTGGACGAAAAATGAGGCATTCCTTTGAGTCCGTGTCGGTGAGAAATTTATGTCAAAGTCATGTAAGAAAATCTTCATTGCACTCGGTGCTAAATATAGCACCCAGTGCTCTAGTTAACATCCGTCCGCTGAAAATCTGATATATGTAATTATTAATTGTAAAAAATATTTAAAAAATGATTAGGTGAAGGGATAAGAAAATATTAAAGGAAAACTTTGAATTTGAATCTCTGTTAATCTGATATTTTCCATGGCTTATAAAGATTTAGTGACATGTGCAATCAATGACTAGATTTATTTCTTTTATTTGTTTTACTTTTTATTATTTTTAACTACAGGATATTATCATGTAGTGTTTTAGATCAGGGAAAAATATCAGATCAGTAGAGGATCTAAACCCAAAAACTTCATGAATGTGATTTTTTTTATCGAGCGTTGAATCTTCTGGTGCACCAATCAATACGTGTGCATTAGGTGCACTGAAAATTTTCTCCATTTGACCAAGTCTTTAAAGTCACCTCACACCTGACACAAGTGTATGAGTATGACACTATGACCCTACACCTTCTATTATTGGATTATCTGTTTTCGTTTTTATGTTTCTTTTTCCTATTTTTCCCTTTTTCTTTTTCCAATGATAATCTGTTCCCTTTTACTTCTTGGGACATCTGATTTTATTAAAAAAAAAAAACGTTTTTTCTTCTCTTTCCTTAAAGTTAAAAAGTTCAAAAAGGTATATTTACAACTATTTTTATGTAAAAATGTGAATTAGACCAACTTAATTTGTAAAAAAAAAAAAAAAAAAAAATTATTTCAAATCCCATCTTTCATTTGTTTTTTATTTTATTTTTTATACAAGATAATATAATGGATGCCGATTATATCTAAAAGATGGTTGAATGTTGAAGTTAAAAAATTTAAATCATAAAATTAATTTAATATATTATGAACTAAAAAGATTTAGTTGATAGTAGAGGAAATATTATAATATTCGAAACAATATAATTAATTTTATAAAAAAATTTGAAAGTTTTTTGAATTCTTTTAAGTCTGAATCCAACACGTGTGTGTGTTAAGAAATTAAGGCTATTATTAAATATTAATCATGAAAGTTAATTAAAAGATTAGTACTAATAAATTGGTAAGTGAAGCAATGACTTGTGATAAGACACATTAGAGACATCGGGGACCAATAAGTTAGTAACACGTGTTTTTTTTGGTTCATGGTGGGCGATATATAATTCCAATTTGTGTTCATATTGGTATAGTTTTTAATTAAATTGTTGTTTTCCCACTATGTTCATAAAATCTCAATGATTGCACATGCCGTCTCAGTTAGTGGTAAGTGGTGTGAATCTCTCCTTTCACGTTTGTAGTTCGGGTTTACAAGTATGTATATGGAGTAATTTTTATTCTTTTTTTCCTAATATTATGAAAGTAAATATCCGAACTGTACATACAGTATTTGATTTCAGTAGTTGTCGACAAAAATTTGACCATTTGATACGAGTGGTGCTATTGGCTCCTCCTATACTGAACTATTTATACTTCACTTTTTAAAATTTTGATATAATTATATAAAATTAAATGTTTTTATTGATTTTATTTATTTATTTATAGAATTACCTGTTTACTTATTTTTCAAACCTAATATACCTCGTCTTTAAAAAATAATAATAATAAATACACATCATCTCCTTTTCAAAAAAAAAAAAAAAAATACATTCATATTTGATCTCTCTATACAGTTATATATATATATATATATAAAAGAAAACACCTATATATACAATTTCTCACCTCCATTACATGACTTGTTTTTTTTCATCTTATTTCATGGTGAAACCATTCTTTTGAATGCTATTTTTTTGTTATGTAGTCGATTAGATTATGGTGGTAGATTGAAAGTGTTGTATTGATCGTCTCTGATGGTTTTTTTTTTTTTTTTAGCGATTGAGTTAGGGTTTTGATGTGTTTCGTTTCGTTAGAGATTATATTTTCTTAGTTGTGATTTTTGGTGTAATTTCATTGTTTTGGCTGTTGTTGGTGTGTGTGGTGCCGTTTTCGTCTAGTTGTAGATGTTTGATATCAGTCTTAGATAATTCTTTCAAATGCTTGATATCTTTCTCACACAATTCTTCTGGATTTTTAATATTATTCTCAGACTCTTCAATAATATTTTGTATGTATATAAGAAATAAATCATAGGGTTTAAGAGTTTAAGAAGAAGAAAAAAAATCAAGAAAACAAATTACTGGTGAACAGTAGAGTCGGGTTTTATTATTATTATTATTTTCATTTTTTTTCGAAGGAAAGTTGGGTTTTATTATATTACTTTGCACAATAATTGTATGTCTATTTATGTAATTTTTTTTTAAAAGAGAAAAGATTAGAACACTAAATAATTTGATAAATGCTATTAAAAATATATTAATTATCTACTTACACTCTATTTTAATTTATTTTATTAATAACAATTTTAACCTGAATCAAATTACTAAACAAAAAAATAAAGTTCTAAAGACACTCTAAACCATTTTTTTAGAAAACAAGTGTTTGTTTTTTTTTTTTTCTTGTTTTACAAACCCTAAAATACTTATTCTTCTTTTAAAACTAATTTTTGTCCACACACCATCAAACCCGTCATCATTATCATCACCGGTTATATATATATATATAAAGTTTCGTTGTTTTCCGGTTCAACCAAATTTGATATCATTTTTTTTTCTCAAATACCATCCACATTCAATCATCACCATCACTAGAATATATATATATTTCTGTAAAAAATTATTTTAAATTATTTTCTTACTCAATAGATTTTTTTTTTTACTCAGCTTAAAATCCAAAAGAGAAAAACAAATATTGTTTTTTTTTTTCACGGATTGATTGATCTCTAAAAAAGTTTTCTTATTGTTTTGAAACAATATAATTAATTTTATAAAATTTTTTATATTCGAAACAATATAATTAATTTTATAAAACAAATATTATTATATTCGAAACAATATAATTAATTTTATAAAAAATTTTGAAAGTTTTTTGAATTCTTTAAAGTTTGAATCCAGCACGTGTGTGTGTGTTAAGAAATCAAGGCTACTATTAAATATTAATCATGAAAGTTAACTAAAAGATTAGTACTAATAAGTTGGTAAGTGAAGCTAAGGCTTGTGATAAGACACATTAGAGGCATCGGGGACCAGTAAGTCAGTAACACGTGTTTTTTTTTTTTTGGTTAATGGTGGGCGATATATAATTCCAATTTGTGTTCATATTGGTATTGTTTTTAATTAAATTGTTGTTTTCCAACTATGTTCATAAATCTCAATGATTGCGAATGCTGTCTCAGTGGTGTGAATCTCTCCTTTCAAGCTTATAGTTCGGGTTTACAAGTATGTGTATGAAGTAATTTTTTTTTCTTTTTTTCTTAATATTGTAGAAGTAAACATCCGAACCGTACATATAGTATTTGATTTTGGTAGTTATCAACAAAAATTTGACCGTTTAATATGAGTGGTGCTATTGGCACCTCCTATACTAAACTATTTATACTTATTTTTTAAAATTTTGATATAATTATATAAAATTTAATATATATTTTTTTCTAGAACTATCATTTTACTTATTTTTCAAACTTAACATACCCCATCTTAAAAAAAATATATATATAAATAAATAAAAATACATCCATCTCTTGTCTCTCTATACATTTTTTTAATAAAAAAAAGAAAAGAAAATACCTATATATACAATTTCTCACTTCCATTACATGACTTGTTTTTTCATCTTATTTAATGGTGAAACCATCCTTTTGAATGCGAATTTTTTTGTTAAGTAGTCGATTAGATTACGATGGTAGATTGAAAGTGTTGTATTGATCGTCTATAATGGTTTTTTTTTTTTGAATGACTGAGTTAGGGTTTTGATGGGTTTTGTTTCGTCAGAGATTATATTTTCTTAGTTGTGATTTTTGGTGTAATTTCTGTTTTGGTCGTTGTTAGTGTTTGTGGTGCCATTTTTGTCTAGTTGTAGATGCTTGATATCAGACAATTCTCTCAGATGTTTGATATCTTTCATACACAATTCTTTCGGATTTTTAATATTATTCTCAGACTCTTCAATAATATTTTATATGTATATAGGAAGAAAATCATAGGGTTTAAGAGTTAAAGAAGAAAAAAAATTCAAGAAAAAAAATTACAGATGAACAGTAAAGTCAGGTTTTATTATTATTATTATTATTATTATTATTATTATTATTATTATTATCAAAGGAAGGTTGGTTTTTATTAGATTATTTTGTACAATAATTGTGTGTCTCTTTATGTAATCAAAAAAAAAAAAAAAAAGAAGAGAAAAGATTAGAACACTAAATAATTTGATAAATGCTATTAAAAATATATTAATTATCAGTTTACACTCCATTTTAATTTGTTTTATTAATGATAATTTTAAACTAAATTAAATTACTAAACAATACAATAAAGTTCTAAAAACACTCCAAACCATTTTTTTTAGAAAACATTTTTTTTTTTTTTTTTTTTTTTTTACAAACCCTCAAATACTTCTTCTTCTTCTAATATATTTTTTTTCTCACACACCATCAAACCCGCCATCATTATCATCACCAGTTATATATATATATATAGTTTTGTGCTTTCCGGTTCAACCAAATTTGATATCATTTTTTTTTTCTTAAATACCATCTACATTCAATCATCACTATCACTAGAAAATATATATATTTAATTTTTTTTTCTTTTTCCCATAAAAATTATTTAAAATTATTTTCTTACTCAATATATTTTTTTTTACTCAATTTAAAATCCAAAAGAGAAAAACAATTTATTTTTTTTCACGAGTTGATTGATCTCTAAAAAAGTTTTCTTATTGTTTTGATCTCCTGATTTTTGTTCAGTTTTATTATCCTTTTTATTTTTATTTTATTACATCACATCTCTTTTCCATTTTCCGTTTCAAATTTTATAAAGAGAAGTATTAAAAACGAGTAATATTAAAATAAAATGAAGTATTTTTAGAAATATGTATATATATTTAATGAAATATCTTTAGAATATGAGTTATTTAAATTTTTAGAATAAAGTGTTCATAAAAATGAAGTGTAAAAAAAAAAAAACATTGGTTTGTAAAGAGAAAGTCTAGATAATTCAAAAAGTGAGGCATAAATAGGTAAGCAGATCAATACTCTTCAACAGTTACTTCCCTAAGAGTTCGTTTGACACACCGTATTGGATTGTATTGGACTGTATTGTATTGTATTTTATTGTATTGTATTGCACTGTATTATCATTAATACAAAACTGTGTTTAGTGATACACTGTATTATATTGTATTAAGTTATTCCTATAACTTTATTAAAAAAATATATATATTAAAAAATAGTTAATAATTAATTTTAAATATCCTTACCATGAATAAATCAATAAATATTTTTATACAAAAAATCAATAAATATAAAATAAATATTTCCTATATAATTTTGAAATTATAAAAAATATTAACATCATAATATATATTTCAACAAAATTCTATATTTATTGAAAAAAAAAAAAAGAGAACAAAAAATGTTTTCTCTAATTTAATACGAGCTAATACCACCAAACCAAACACAGTATTGTATTATTTTAATATATTTTAATTGCCCAATTCAATAGAATGCGGTCCACCAAACGGGGGCTCTAATTTTATAATATATCTGGTCGACTGGTCCAGCTTTCCGTTCAAACACTGCCAGCCAAATTTCAAGAGTTGAAACTTATAAATCAACGACACTTGTAAATTTTATGGAAAAAAGAACAAGTTAACGTGTTGTCCAGATATTTGATGACTGACCAAACGAAGATAAAACAATGAATAATGAAGAAGAAGGTTGAAAGTCAAAGGCACCATGAAATCATGAATAATGAAACAAAGAAAAACAAAGAGAAATGCATGATTTGATTCTTGGATATTCTTCTTATTTGTTAACAGTATGTATCACTGGATACTCAATAATCAACTTATAATACAATTAATCATACTAGCTACCACAAATAATTATTCTTTAGGGTTTGAGTCTCACCCATTTTTTTTTGTTTTTTTTTTTTCTATTTGATTTCCACATGTCTCAAAAGACGTTTGATTTGGTTGATGAACCTTCCCTTTCATATCGATGATAAGAGTTCGAGTTTTATTTTGTTCATAATAAAAAACTATCAAATGTCACCAATAGCCCGTTGCCTTGGTGGTTGGAGGAGGCTCCACCACCAAGGTTCAATCTTTGATATTGGTATGTATATATATTCATTATTTGTCCCACCTTGTGTGGGTGGCTGGTGCTCTCTCCCCTGTTATGGGGCTGTATATTAAAAAAAAAAAAATAAAAAAATCGAACTATTTATGTTATGACATGGTTTTAACGATTCTTCGTGTTCACACGTATACCAAGTCAGCAAGGCCTCCTTTTTGAAAATTGAAGGGTCATTTCAAGTTTCAACACAGAAAAAAGTTGCTATATATGTGTGTTGTGTCATGTGTGTTTTCTTTTTAAAATAGTCAACAGGTAGACCATTCTCACATGTATTTTCAATTGTCATAATAAAAAGGCAGATGCCCTTATGGGTTGGGGTTGGGGTTGGGGTTGGGGTTGGGGTTGGTATGGGTTGGATTTGACAATGCCGTAATCAAATCAATTATAAGGGAAAACCAAACCAAACCAAATCAAACCAAACCAATAAAAAATTGGATCGGTTTGGTTTGATTTAACGGTTTAAAAAAATAATTATATTATTTTTATTTTATTTGAACAAATATAATAATATCAATATAAGTAGTTAAACTCATTATCAATGAAATGATCGATAATATTAAATTTAACCAAAATGTATAACAATAATAGTTATATATATTAAAAAAAAACTCAAATGTAGAAGAAGTAGAACGTATAAAACTGATAAAAAAAATAAATAAACCGTATCGTTTAATGTGTTTTTGTACGAAACAATAAAAAAAATAGCTAATTACTCTCAATAAATTTGTTTAGTGTTAACAACTTCGAATGAGATAAAATAACTTTGAGAATAAATAGAGGGGCTTAGAATTTAGAACTGAGAAAGTAATAACCTTGGAAATAAATATAATTTGGGTGTAGCTTTAATTTGGGTGCAACTTTAATTTGGGTGTTCACCCCTACTTAGGGTATAGCTCAATTGGTAGATGGACGGGTTTAAAGTGTGAGCAAATGACTTTTAAATCAACGGCTTGAATCCTACCAATAATAAAACACTTAATATATATATATATATAATTTAGATAGATGAATAGATAAATATTGTTAAAATAATAATAATAATAATATTAATAAAAAGCCAGAAACCAAGAAGAATACAAGTAAATTCAGTATCTTGGTTTGTCTCAAGTTAGGAAATTAATTATTAATTAATTAATCTTACTTGGAGTATGCAACTTAAACGACATAATATAAAATAATTAATAAATAAAATAGTATGAATGGGAGAACCAATAAATTATCAATTAGCTAGACGGTGGTATCCTCCAATTGGGTGAAATTGCAATACCATTATAAAAAAAATATATATAAAAAAAAAAAAAAAAAAAAAAAAAACAACGACAAAATGTCTACTTAACAATTGTTGAACACTTCTATCACAAACCAATTCCTTATATTATGTATTACCAACTCATTATGGGTTTCAATTTTAGAAAACCAGAATAGTATATTCTTAAACAATTGAAACAACCATTCTCGACAGAAACATAAATAACATATTCGGAGTTGAGGTGGCCCATCCTCTCGATCGGGCCAATGATAATAATATTTTAGATTCAAAATATGTTTTGTTTTTTTTCTTTCCAACTCCCAAATTTCTAATAATTCATAAAAGTAAAACCAATTTAAACTAAAAACTAACAAAATATTTCCAATAACTAAACCGCATCAACATTAGTTTTTTTTTTTTGAAGATAAAAAAATAATTAAATATATATATAATAATAATAAAACCTGCAAATTTTTTACAATTTATTTATTTATTTTTGGTTTCAAAAAGTCTCTTTTGACCACCTCCACCTTCGTCGACTCATCTCTCTTTCTTCTCTTCTTCCTCCTATCTGCATCCATCTTTCCTTTCTGAAATCATTTCACATAAATTAAACTGCCATGGATTGCATCTCCCAATAAAACATCATTTTATTTTATTTTGATAAAAAAAGAAGAAGTAAAAGATCACCGGAAAATATAACATGGGTACTTGTTTTTCTTCAAGCAAGGTAATTGGGTCCAAAGACAACGCTAATAATAATCGCAAAGAAAGCAATAAGCCGTCGACGACGACGAC
This sequence comes from Acer campestre, assembly GCA_954870605.1. Lineage (NCBI taxonomy): Eukaryota > Viridiplantae > Streptophyta > Magnoliopsida > Sapindales > Sapindaceae > Acer > Acer campestre. The sequence goes on from OX940800.1 coordinate 6,761,703, forward strand.
GACAATAACGACGTCGACGACGACGAGGAAGAATAAAGAAGTGACGACAACAACGACAACACGTCAGGCTCATGCAAGGAATGAGACGACGACGACGACGCGGAAACAACAAGAACAAAAGGCTAAAATCAGAAAAGAAAAATATGGGATTATACCTTGTGGGAAGCGTACGGATTTCGGTTATGCTAAGGATTTCAATAGCAGGTACACGATCGGGAAGTTGCTCGGACATGGACAGTTTGGTTACACTTATGATGCCACCGACAAAGCCAATGGAGATCGTGTTGCTGTTAAGAAAATTGAGAAAAATAAGGTATTGATTGTCTTCGTTTGTTTGTTTAATGAATTGGGTATCTTTTGTTTAATTTGAATCCTGTTGCTTTTGCTGTCAAAAATGAATCTTGGTCTGTGTTAATGCTGTGGATTTCCAATTAAAAATGGGATTTTTTTTCTTCTTCTTCTTTTTGGGTTCTGGATATTCCAATTGTGGATTTGATAATGGTGATTTGATTTGATTTGAAGATGGTTTGTTTTGCTTTTCATTGTAGATTATCCACCCTTTTTTTTTTTTTTTAATCAGACTTGCCTTTGCTTGATAATCAAGCGAAAAGCTCATGTTTTTGGGCACTCATTATCCGATTGATGTTATTCTAGTGGGTGTTCAATCATTACTTTTGCTGTTCTTTTTGGAAAAATTGAGAGACCTTATTGTCATGAGAGGATGCTTAAAGTCGTGTAGTTCGTTGACCAGAGATTCTTATAGTAATTTTACCTTGGTTACATGGATTGCACGTTTGTGCACATTGCGTGGATAATGGATTTGTTGGAGGATTAATGTATGAGCTTAAAGCAACTTTGAGTTTATTGTGCAACATTTATTTCGTATAAATGCTCAATTGCCAGTCACTTCATCTAGATAAGGAAAAAAACTGCTACTGTAACAGGTAAATGTTCTTAATGCTGAATTTTTTTGATTCTATATCTCGGTAAATCAATCAATCTTAGGTAGATAAATGGGATTTAGAGACTAGAGAGCATGCCGTGGGAAGGGGGATAGGTATTGATAATGTGGATTGGTTGTGAATTGTACTCAATCGCCTACTCTATTTCCATTTAGGCATTTACTTTTAGCTTTGGATTTTTTCCAACCTCTTTCTGTTATAAGCCTGTTAGTTGAAAAGATTTAGTTGCCTTCCCCGGTTAATTGATATGTGGTTCTGTTAGTATCATGGTTGTGGTTAATAGATAGCTAACCGTTTGTAATTCAGTCGGGTAAAGCTTTGATTCATCAAGATGGAATGAGCATTATTATGGTTATCTCCTATGAATTCTTCTTCTTTTTGTTTCTATTACTTTCTTTAACTAGTCTGGAACGTTTTAAAACCAGTCCTTGGTTTTTGTGGCAGATGATTCTTCCTATTGCTGTAGAGGATGTCAAGCGAGAGGTCAAGATATTGCAGGCCCTTACTGGCCATGAGAATGTAGTTCAATTTTATAATGCGTTTGAAGACGACTCCTATGTATATATAGTCATGGAGTAAGTTTCACATTTTCAATCAGTTTTGAGTTTTTCTTTTATCCGACTATTCTATGGTAAATTTGTTTGACGATTCAAATAATTGTACTGTTTCTAAGCAACTTCCTTTTTTGACTATTCAGCAGTTCATTTTTGTATACTTTAAATTTGGCTGGCTAACTGCATTGCACTCTTATTCATCTTGTCTGATTCTTATATTAATCCAAATCCGTTTTTTCTTTAATGTGCGCATCACATCTGTTTTTCCTTTTCAATCGTCATATTTTCATCTGTTTTATAAATTGACTTTGTCTTCTGTTAGGTTATGTGAGGGGGGTGAATTGCTGGACCGGATATTGTCCAAGTAAGAATTCCTAGTTCCAGATATTGCTACAATTGCTTCTCTTTCTTCTATATATATATATATTATATATATAATATTTTAGAACATTTATTTACTCCATCAGTCTTACTTCTGCTTGGTTTCCTGCGTTCAGGAAGGGTAAACGTTATTCAGAGAAAGATGCTGCAGTAGTTGTTCGGCAGATGCTGAAAGTTGCAGCTGAGTGTCATTTACATGGTTTGGTACACCGGGACATGAAACCAGAGGTATGAAAAGTAGTCTAGCATGGATACAATGTGAAGTTAGATTACCTGGGTTCGTGTTGCTTGACAGTGGTTCCTTTGTTTCTCTTTCTGTAGAATTTCCTTTTCAAGTCAACCAAAGAGGACTCACCTCTGAAGGCTACAGACTTTGGTTTGTCAGATTTCATAAAACCAGGTGTGTAGAATAACCATAATGTATACATCTTACCCTTCATCATGAATGAATTTTCTAATTTATTCTACTGTAAGTTTTCCAAGAGTAACTTGCAACTGTTGCAAAGCTCATGTTAGCTTGCAGTCAATGGTCATAGTGATCTGTATATGAAAGCTCCTAAGCCCATCTAATCCAAAAAGTTCAATTAAATCCAGGGAAGAAGTTTCAAGATATTGTTGGCAGTGCCTACTATGTTGCTCCAGAAGTATTGAAACGCAGGTCTGGACCTGAATCTGATGTCTGGAGTATTGGCGTGATTACCTACATTTTACTCTGTGGGATGCGCCCCTTTTGGGATAGTACTGAGGATGGGATATTTAAGCAGGTGTAGCACAATTCTCTATTCTAGATATAATTTTGTTTTCCCTGTTTTCCTTGCGTTAGTCTCCGTAATGTATAATGTACAGTAGATATATCCGGGATGAATTATTAATTTGTTTATGTTATTATTTTCTGGTTGAATATTTGCAGGTTTTGAAGAAGGCGCCTGAATTTCGCAGCAAACCGTGGCCAACCATAAGCAATGCTGCCAAAGATTTCGTGAAGAAATTATTGGTGAAGGATCCACGGGCAAGACTCACAGCCGCTCAGGCCCTATGTATGTTTATGATCCATCATATTAGAGTATTATGACTGGAATATTTTAAGTGCTTTAATGTGTTGTTGATATTGGCAATAAAAGTGATTTCCGTTGGCCTTCCTTTTGTTATCATTTTATAAAGTAACGGTTTAATTAATTTTGACCTTTGCAGCTCATCCGTGGGTTAGAGAAGGAGGAGAGGCACCTGAGATCCCTATTGATATATCTGTATTAAATAATATGCGGCAGTTTGTGAGATACAGTCGTTTGAAACAGTTTGCTTTAAGGGTAAAGCATTATAATATATTTGACTATTAAGAGTTACGAAGAAAGTTAATTCATCCATCGATCATCTCCTTATACTTAAATTAATTTCTTTGTAGGCATTGGCTAGCACACTCAATGAAGAGGAGCTCTCTGATCTTCGCGATCAATTTGATGCAATTGATGTGGATAAAAATGGTTCTATTAGTCTCGAAGAGATGAGACAGGTCTTCCTTTCATGCTAACCTGACTTTTTGCCATATTGACATTGTATATTTTTCTCAACGAATGTTCTCTCCCATGCACATCATTGTTTTCTTTACCTTGACAAAGACGATTTTAGTGCAGGCCCTTGCTAAGGATCTACCTTGGAAGTTGAAGGAATCACGCGTCTTAGAAATTCTTCAAGCGGTGAATATGCCCCCTTTATTCCTTCTTCCTTTGCTTTTGATCTTATTCTTTCTTGATCACTTCTTACATTCTTCTCCCTCACAGGGTGTCGTATCCATTGATCTTCAACGATATGACTTATATTTATAATCTACTTCCATTTTGTTTCAATACTGCTTCCTTTCTGTAAATGTTTATTTATAATTTACTGGTTTTCTTGTTGTAGATTGACAGCAACACAGATGGACTTGTGGATTTTTCTGAATTCGTAGCAGCTACACTGCATGTACATCAACTGGAGGAACATGACTCTGACAAGTGGCACCAGCGATCACGGGCTGCTTTTGAGAAATTTGACATAGATAGAGATGGATTCATAACTTCTGAAGAACTTAGAACAGTGAGTATTAATTTTTTTTTTTCATTAGAAGTCCACTCTCAATAATTGCCTTGCCTTTCCCCAGAACCAGAAAAAAAGTATCCATAGAAATGAACACATACATGACAAGTTCTGTTGTCTCCTCTTTTTGTGAGGTGGAATGTTGATTAAAGCTTGGGGTGGCTATTGACTAGCAACAAACAATAAGCATCTTATATTTTGGCCGGGTTTGGTGGGTTGTGTAGTGCTTGCAGAAAACCATGTTTACCATATTGAATGTTTTGCTCCTACTAAGATTGCCTCGATTCATTGCAGCATACGGGTTTAAAAGGATCCCTAGATCCATTTCTTGAGGAGGCGGATATTGACAAAGATGGGAAAATAAGTCTATCAGAATTCCGCCGGCTTTTAAGAACCGCAAGCATTAGTTCAAGAAACGTGCCTACTACTACTAGTTCATCCACACATCTAACTTCCAGGTAGTAGTAGATTAGACATAGAGGTTTTTGAGATTGAGAGAAGGGGAGAGGGTCAGAGAGACGGGACTTCATTTTCCAGAGTTATTTATTTGCAAGATCTCGGTTACCCTAAACTGAAGTTTTGAATGATAGGATTCATCTACATTGGAATTTGAAATACATTATGTTGAGAGATATTGGATATGGAGTCAGTGTGCTATGCAAGGAAGATGACTCCAGGAATATGAATCATAATTCCTATCAGTGTACATTCCATTTGGAGTTGTGGGGGGTTCTAATCAGTCGCCCCCGCGAATGTAATGTCATGTGTGACTCTTTTAATATCAATGGAAATATGATGTGCTAGATTTCATTCATGTGTTTATAAGTGTGTTCTTGAAGAACATGTTTCAATGTATATGATCTGATATAATATATATTTTCTCAAAAACCAGCTGTGGTGGCCATGTACTGATGTTCAAAAGCTTACAACTATTATTCTGAGAAGAAATCAATAATCTAGACGTGACAGCAACCAAAACTTCTTGTAAATAAATAAAAAAAAAAAGCCATAAACAAAATGATATGGTAGTGGCTGGCAGATTATTTGATAGCTCATTAGTTTGCAACTTTGCATACCTAATTTTCCAACCACTCCACCGTTTTTTCCTACCAAGTAGCTATCTGTTTGGACCAAATTGGAAGATTATTTAAAGGCACAAATCTTTAAGTATCCAAATGCTGTATTTTTACAGCTCTAACAGGTCCCTTAGAGGTTCCCTTAAATGTATTTTGGTAGCGTTCACTCCCTTGAGTGACATCTATATATTTAAATTTATTTTATTTTTTGAAAAGTACAAGATATTTAACTGGAGCCATTTAATGGAGTATTGTTGGAACACTTATTGACTTAATGACCCCTTACAACTACATCCACCCTTATTTAAGAGGGTCTCCAAGATAGACTGTTGGAGATGCTCTAATAACTCTAACAATGATCATTTTTTTTTTCTTTCTATTTTTGGAAAGTTGACATAGTTGTGGGTTAAGAGTTGGACCTGACCAAACTGGACTCTATAAGCACGGTTCGGATTACAACTCCCACAACAGGGGAGAGAGTCTTCCAACCACCAAAGCAAGGGACCCTTGAATTTATAGCGCTCAAGTTAGGTCACGACAAGTGGCACATTTGTTGAGATGTTATAGTAGTAGAGCATGATATGAAGCTTCTCAACTGAATTTTATATGTAATAGTCTGGCTTGACAGGCTGTGGTTGACATTGATCTTGAGACTGGCCTTTGAAAGATTCAACCGGATTGTGTATGGTTAGTCAAGTGCACATGTTAGGTAGTGTAGAATCCTTGCATCCAGTAGCATGGAAGTTGTGTCTGTTGCAATAAATATTTGATATAGACAGAGTTGACAGCAATAAGTCAAAAATGAAACTAGTTTACTAGGGATTTCCAGAAGGATACACTAAAATTAATTTTGATTTGGTATAACACAACTTATCAACTGCAACATATAAGCATTAGGAGCCTTGTTTACAAGGGATTTACATGCAGATTTTCATCCACATAAAGCATTCAATTGATTTCAAGATCTAAACAAAGTATCCACCTCATCGCCTGTAGGAGGATCGCGGCTAAACCACGATTCAATTATTTTCTCTACGACTATACTAGAGATTTAGTTAGAAGATGTGTCGGAACTAGGTCAAGTTGAAGCTCAAACTCCGGATATTCTTACGGGGCATAACGAAAAACACAAAATGTCGAGGGTGTATCAGTTTGAGTGTCGTAAAGAACCATCATTTACTAGACTTTGAGACATCACTGACGATGTTAGAGGAACTATCCTGAAGACCTTGGGATGAAGATAATCTGCTCGATGAGCTCCCATTTGTAACACTTCTTTCTTTCTTCTGTGTTTGCTTGCCTTTCCTTTCTCCGTTGGATGTATCCTGCCAAAACAATCCAGTCAGGATTCTGTCTTCAATGCTCTGAGAATTTCCACAAGGGTTATTCAAGAGAATTTCAAAACTACCTGCTGTGTTGATGATCCAGGCATCTTAAGTTCAAGGTCTGTTGCTACTTCTTCGTTAGAATCGCTGGATCTTTCAGCCTTGTTGCCCTTTTGATGATTCGATGACCTGCTTCTTGAATCTTGTTTGCTGGAAATCTGGGAAGAGGATGCGTATTGTGTAGACTGCTGCTCAATTGAATGGTTTGTTGGAGTCGGATATTGAATAAAAGTTGAACATGGATTTGGTATGGCAGCAATATTCTGATTTCTGTAGTAGGGAAACGGCTGGAGTGACGGGTGCATGGGAATTGGGCCTGGAGGGACAGGTAATGCAACTGAGTATGAATAAGGCGGCGGAGCCATGACGACTGGGGCCTCAACACCAGCCCATGGGAACATAATTCTGAGTCTTTGTTGATATTGAACATTTAGATTTTCAATATTGGATTTTAAAGATGTCTTCTCTTCTCTGAGTTCGTTCTTCTCCTGCACTAGCTGTTTATAGAGAAAAAAGGAAAACTATTAATGACAGAATCAATCAAGAAATTATAACTTCGAGGTTTAGACATGAGGAGAACATCACCTCACGGGATTCTTCAGAGAGCGATGCAGAGTCTGCCTTTAGCCTGTTAACTTCAGCAGTTAAATCTTTTAGTGTTTGGATGGTGTCCGTAAGAATGGTCGCCTTGTCATTCTTAGGCCTAACCGGGTCTGCATTTCGAATGTGAAAGATTAACATTAAACCAAAACAAAACACATCAAAATTTGGCAATGCAACTGCCTATTGATAGATTATTTGATGCCATATTCCAATTACATTAAAACAACATTAAAAGTTTCCTTCGTAAACCTGGCAATTTACGAAAACAAAACAAGTTCCAGAGGGACGAAGACGATCCATCAAGCAACCAATCAACATAATCAGAAATTCAACCCATCCATCCATCCACTGGTATCTGATATATCGATCTCTAGATATCTATGCCTATCACTCACACACACACACACACACACACACACACACACACACACACCCATATATATAAATATATACGACTATACGAGGCCCCAGTTACCTAGAGAAGCCTAATTATGGATCTAAAAAAGCTAAACTAATCATAAACATATTAATAAAAGCAATTACACATACATGATTGCTGTTGAAAGGAAAAAAAAAAGCTGGTTTTTTTAGTACCTATTGTGTTGCCCAGCTCAAGAAATTGCTCGTTTAATTTGTCTCTTCTTAGTTTTTCACGATCTGCCTTTTGAACTTTTCTTGCAGCAATTGGATTCTTCACTTCCATCTCCGAATTATTATCTCTGTCAATCAGACATTTAAAAAAAAAAAAAAAACCAAGTAAAATTCAACGAGCCAAAGTAAGTTCAATCACTGAAGAAGCAGGTGGGAAAAAGTTTAAAAAGCTAAAGACAAAACCTTTGATCGGTGGTCGAGTTGTGAAGTTGAGAATTTGAAGTAGAAGTTGAAAATTCGTTTTTTGTCGTCCATTCTTCCATGATAATTCTCCAGGTGGGTGGTTCGAATCAATCTGGGTTTTTTGATAGTTACTTGAAAAAGAAAAACAAAAAGAAAAAATGTAAGAAGAAAGTAGAAATGTAGAAACAATGGGCACCAACAAGGACAATAACTTGTGCTTTCCACGAGCCACCACTACGCACGCACCCATTTCTCGGATTTTTTAAATTAAAATAAAATAAAAATAATCATTTTTTTAAGTATTAGATTTATAAAGCTGACCTCTCTAATCCGTAAAACAACGCCGAGCCGTGGTGTTAAGCTGACCCAATTATTGCCCCTGGTCTTAAGGGCATTCTTTCTTTCTATATATATATATATATATACACACTAGTATACATACATATGTAAGTAAATTATAAAGTCCAAGATTCCTTATAAATTTTTCATACAGTTTAACAACCGGTTGGAATTGGTGAATTTTTTTTTTATATAGATTCCAAACAGTTAAAATCAATGAAACCGCACGAATTCATACGAAATCCAGCATTAGAAAGTTACTGATAAATTGATAAATTCATACATAATCATTAATTCTAACTGGTTGGAATCATTAATTCTAACCGATTTGAATCATTAATTATAACCGGTTGGAATCGGTAAAACCATACGAAAAATTCGTGCGGAATCCCGCAATCGAAGTGAACATATTTAATATCTTTTTTTAAAGGTAGTTTACATATTTAATTTATTTTTTTAGAAGTGAACATATTTAATTTTTTAAAAACCATTTAAACTAGTTTTAACTTGATTACAATTTACATGATTAAATCACAAAGTGTGAGAAATCTTCACCTCTAGTATGAATTATTTTCTGGACTGTTTTTGTATCGGTTGATTTCATTAGATCTCGTTAAACCCTAATCCAATCGTTGTCAGATAGTGGTGGCCACACGGTTCGGTTTTGGTTTGGTGGCCACCCAAAACTGAAACCGAAACCGAAAATTCGGTTTGATACACGGTTTTACAGTTTTGGTTTCGGTTTCGGGTTTTTTTTTTTTTTTTTTTTTTTTTTTTTTTTTTTTTTTAAAAAAAACCAGCGGTTTAACCGCGGATAAAACCGATGGTTTTGTTCAGTTTTTAGGAAGGCCAAACCGAAACCGAAACCGAAACCAAAACTGTGTAAACTGGTTCAAAATCGGTTTTCAAATAGACGGTTTAGGTTACGTTTTTAGTTTCGGTTTGGGCCATACGGTTCTTATTAAACCGCGGACAAGACCAACAGTTCAACCAGAACCGTGGCCACCTCTATTGTCGGATAAAAAAAAACATTGATAAAGTATATGAGGAGTGCTAGATACACTCTTTGTTCATGTGTTGACGTGTGGATATCATTAATTTTTTCACATTAAATTTATAGCCTTTAATAAATAGCCTTCTTTTTCATTTTATTTATAATGCAAACCAATAACTTATTACCTAAATTGTCTTTCTTCTTTAACTTAAACATATTGCCATTTAATATCAATTTTTTTATTTTATTTTTTTTATTTTAAATATATGTATTGCTCATATATCTATTTCTTTTTTACCAAATTTACTTAAACATTTTTTTTTACATCACCAGCAAACTTGATGGTTGTTGTATAACATAAATAAATAGTAAAACAAATTAGAGTTAAATAATTTAAAAATATATAATAAAAAATTCATAAGATAAGATCAGTACAACTTAATGTCTATATCTAAATTAAAAATAAAAAAATAAAGAAAAAATCTGCTATTAAATAGATACTTACATATATATATTTTTTTATCTTTTAATTTAAAATTGATTTGCTTTAATTTGACTTAATGTCTGTCAATCACATAGAGAGAAAAAAAAAAAAATTTCTTTCATTGGCTAAATCTTGAAAGGTAAATATTTTGGCTTAAACACATTTACAATTAGAGTAGATCCAATAAAGGTAATTGAGGTTCACGTTCTTCTCTTCAGATGTTAAAAATTAAAATAATGAATTTCGGTTTATATGAATTTTTTATAATATATTTTTAAACTATTTAACTATAATTTATTTAACTATTTATTTATTCTATACAACAACCATCAAATTAGTTAGTGTTTGGTAATGAAAATTTGGTAAAAAAAAAAAAAAACATCAGAGCAATTCAATTTGGGACCGTACTCTCAAGGGATAAAAGAAGTTGTAGAATCTTGAAAATATGATAATGTTAAAGTCAAAGGAGAAGTGCAATCTAGGAAATAAATTGTTTGTTTGTATCGTAAATAAAATGAAAAATAAGGCCATTTATAAAGACCATAAATTTAATAGGAAAAAGTTAATGTTGTACATATGTCATTATATTAATAGAGCGTAGGATGAGAGGGTGCACAGTGTGGTAGCCAAAAATGGCCCATTGGCCCAAAATGCAAAGCCCAGACTAGCCTCAATTTGGCCCAACGTGAAAAAGCCCAAATGAAGAGGCAGCAGCATGACTTGGTCGTTTGAAGACCAAGTCAGCCAGCAGTGGAACAAGTACGCCATAGGATAGAGATACTCGGAGAGAATATCTACATAAATCTCGCCCACAATCAAACCATGATCTGATTATTCAGGTTCAAACGGTAATCTTGAAGCTCCCTATAAATAGAAGGCATTTTTACATTGTTGGGGACATTGAAAAAAGCTTACTAGAGCGTACTGAAATTCTGAGCTAAGAACCACGGCCATCGGAATCCCAAAATTCACGATCATTACAACTGTTGCTCAGCCCAAGTATACCTAAGGCTAAATATCTAAACCATTTTCTTTTCCTTCATTTCATTCATCTTCTTTTTTCTGTTCTTGCTCGTTTTTTGCAGGTCATTAGATCGATCGACTAAGTTTATTTGCAGGGCAATTAAGTAAACAACAACATTCAAACGGTTCAACCCAAGTTGCATTGGGCCTAGCAAAATACGACATGATCCATATCGATTGTAGGTCGGACCCCCTACACACAGCACTCCTCAAAGTATATATATAAATAATCGTAAAAATTTATTTAAGAAGTTTAATATAATTAATTAATTACCAATTAAAAATGTAATAAGAGTAATAAAAGTATCTTCAAACTTGTAATGAACTGAAGAGACAGAGACAAGTATGAAAATAGTAACGTACAACGTTAACGGCCTGAGACAGCGAGTCTCTCAGTTCGGTTCTCTTCACAAACTACTCGACTCTTTCGACGCCGACATCATCTGCTTTCAGGTCACACTGCATTTCTCTCTTTCTTCATATATATATATATATATATTTTGAAGTTTCATTTGTGTTCTGTTGTTTTAATTTCGTTTTATTTAAATATTTCGCGGAAAATAGGAAACGAAATTGAGGAGGCAAGAATTGAAATCGGATTTGGTGATGGCCAACGGATACGAGTCGTTTTTCTCCTGCACTCGTACCTCCGATAAAGGCCGGACTGGTTATTCCGGTAAAGCTGTTCGTCAAAATGCCTCAACCAGTACAAAAACATGTAATTTCAATTTCAATATGTGAAATTTTGAATTTTTTTTCGTTTAATAACGTATTCAGGAGTCGCGACGTTTTGCCGTGTGAATTCGGCGTTTTCCAGTAACGAAGTGGCGCTGCCGGTAGCAGCAGAGGAAGGCTTCACTGGTGTTCTAGAAGGTTCTGGAAGCGTAATTGCGCCAGGTCTCGAGGCTTTTGCTAAAGATGAGCTTTCTAGTGTTGATAATGAGGGACGGTGTGTGATCACAGATCACGGTCATTTCGGTTAAGTTGAACATGCTTTTTAGATAGATTGTTTATATGAAAAAGTTTGTTTCCATTTTGCTTGATTAATCAGTGATGGAATTTTATGCTTGCTTATATTGGTTAGTTCTATTTAATATATATGGACCTCGAGCGGATAGTGAGGATGTCGATAGGATTCAGTTCAAGCTTCTTTTTTTCAAGATATTGCAGGTGAATTCTTTTGTATATCTTGCTTATACTTCTAGTGTGGGCATTTTTTCAGGTCTCTAGATATGGAGGCTTATTCGAATGTTTGTTTTTCAGGCTAATTAGTGGTGGATTAGTTGGTTAGATGATGTGAAATGATATGTGAAAATGAAGATATTTTTGCATCTGTTGATTTATACTGCTATCTTTGTTCTAGAAAAGATGGGAGTCGTTTCTGTCTCAAGGGAGGAGGATATTTGTTGTTGGCGATCTTAACATTGCTCCTTCTGCTATAGATCGCTGTGATGCAGGACCAGATTTTGAGAATAACCAGTAAGCTTGCCGGTGCTTTTTTGCTTGCAGTGCTCATTTAATATGCATTTGTGAATGCTTGGGAGCTGTTTTACCGTTTTACAAGTTTATGCAAGTGAATAATATTATTTATTTGAATTTCTTTGCAGGTTCAGAAGATGGTTTAGATCTTTGCTGGTGGAATCTGGTGGCTCATTCTTTGATGTTTTCAGAGCAAAACATCCTGAGAGGTTTAGAACTTAAACTGACTTTCTTTTTGTTAGTATGATTTATGGTGTTGGGCAATCATATATTGCTTAAATCTTGGGTTTGATATAACTTCACATATATGTTGGACACTTGGACTCTTCTACATGTTAGATTGTTAGCTTAAACTTTTGCATCATTTTCTCTATGGTATTAAACTAAGATTTCTGTTTGGCCTCTTTCATGGGTCCCTCTTTACCTGTTCTTATATTTCACATATGAAGTCCGTTCTTCTGTTAGGCCTGCTTGTGGGAGGAAATATTAAGGAATTTCACTCAACTAAAACTTGGTTTTGATATGTCTGCCTTCATTATGACAGGTAGAGTTAAGGAACCCCACATTGACTCATTACTGGGTTTAATATGACTTCATGTACCCGTAGGGCATTATTATCTAATAATTTAAGGTTTTGTGTTGGTTTTGTTACCAGATTGATGACAATTTGTTTTGTCTTTGTATGACCAGAATAATGATTGATCATTAGCATTTGGCTTTTAATGGTCAGTAAATAGTGAATGCTTTGGTTCGTTTTAAGTTCTTTTCATTCTCCAAATTCCACCAACTTTTCTCATTATTTCTAAAATACTTAAATTGATTATGAGCATTATCACTACTAATTAGTAAGTCAACGTATATTGTGTCTTTAAAAGTTTTGAGTTTGAATACAACCATTAGTTTTTTATGCTCAATATTTATATTTCCGTTCAATTGAAATTTGTACTACACCATGGTATGCTCCATTCTCCTTATCAGTACTGTTAATGCTATCAGAAGTTTTTCACTATTCTTGCATGATGACCTTCTCTTTGTCTTTTATTATTCTACAGAAGAGAAGCATACACATGCTGGCCGTCAAATACAGGTGCCGAACAATTTAATTATGGATCAAGAATTGATCATATGCTCTGTACCAGATCATGCCTACATCAAAAGCATGACCTAGAAAGCCATAACTTACTAACTTGCCATGTTAAGGATTGCGACATATTGATAGAGTACAAGCGGTGGAAAGATGGAAATACACCTAGGTTAGTATAAATCTAAATAGTGTAATGACATGATACTTCAGAAATGTTAATACAAGTTTTAGTCAATAATTGAAGTTCTTTCTCAGATATCGGTGGAAAGGAGAAGGGTTGAACATCAAATTAGAAGGTTCAGATCACGCTCCTGTTTATATGAGTTTAGAGGAAGTCCCTGAGATTCCTCAACACAGCACTCCATCTTTAGCTTCTAGATATCTTCCCATGATTTGTGGTCTCCAGCAAACACTTGGTAACAGATACTGAGAACTTTTAATCAGATATTTCTACTTGTATAATTTAATAACTTTTTAAGTGACCTTCAAGTGGTAAACATTTTCTTGAAACCTTAATATTTGGCTGAGCAAGAGTTTCCTTTCCCAGTTTTAATATCTTATATTTGGTTTTTGTGTTAGCTTATTAAATTTATCACCGATCAAATTGGTCAAGGTTTTGTTAGGTTTGACTTATATATGGTAGAGTGGTAGACTAATCATCAATATGCAGCTGCTGTGGTCAGTGGAATACGTAGTGTATTGGGATGATAGTAACAACTCAAAAATATGACTCTTAAGCCTCAAATATATCAATATCAAGCTCTCCGTAAAAAATTAAATAAATATAACATTGTTGAAGGTTTTGAAATATTGAACAGAACCCTACTTTAATACATTCCGCCTATGTTTAGAAGAAAAAGATTTTACGTTTACCCTAGACATTCATTATGGCTTTTGAGGTTTGGAATAGATGAATACAATATCATTTAAGCCACTATCTTTTTGAAATACACAAAGTGGGGATTTTTAATTGAAAGGACTCAATTGTTTAAAATCCCCTGTTCCATACAGATCTCTGATCCAAATGTAGTAGGGAACAAGCTGCAGTGGCTCTTTGTGAACTCCACATTTGAGGTAACATTGATAATTGAATTCAAGAAACAAATAAAGAAAAATTTTGGTGAGTTCATGAGATAGAAAATCATTAAGTACATCAAGCAGTTAACTGATGCATAACAAGACCTTGTTGTCAATAAACATTAACAAAATCATAGATGAAAAGTTTTTGTGTCAAAGCTTTTGGGTAATCTAAATCCGGCATTCAAAAATGCCTGATTAAATGGAATATGAAAACTGGAATAATTTCAAACAAGCATGTGGATGACATAGGAAATATCACACCGAAGTGCATCACTACCAGGGATTTGTAGATTGGAGTGGAAAACTTGTCATAATTTAATAAAACTTAGCATGGCTTGATAGCAAACATGCCACTCGCTATAAACTCTTTAAAGTTTTCATAGCTCGATTAAATGCTACTTTATATGTATATTCTTCCATTTTGGGAGAAGAAAAACTAATTGGAATTTCATGCTTTTGAGTAACTATGTGGTAAATTTATTTGTCCCGTACATAAACTACTACAAATTTATGTAACCCTTGATCTTGTGCAGTGTCCATGTTAATGAAAAGAAAAGTTCGTGATGTGTCAGTTTCATCTTCAGCTCAAACTACCACAGTAAAGAGTTGCAGCAGTAAGAGTGTTGAAAGATCGTTCAATAGCTGCAGTGAATCTGAAATGTCCCCCGGTGGTTTTTGTTCTCCTTTGAATCAAGAATCTGAAGGAGGATCTTTGAAAACCCAAGAGGATTGCAGAGATCTTGCTAATGAAGCTACTTTTAACATCAAAGTTACATCCGGGAGCAGTAAGGCTATTAATCCATTGCCTGGTGAAAGAATAAATAAAAAGCCAAGAAAAAGTCAATTTTCCCAACTCTCTCTGAGGTCATTTTTTCAGAAGAGTTCAAAGCTTAGCAATGATGTGCACAGCTCTGTTACTGATACATCGATTGATGAGGTGGATGTCCCAAAGTCTCCTCATCATTCCAACAAAACTCCTGAGGCAGATTGTCCCAGCAGTGGCACCAATCCGCATGAGGCGAACACAAGTGAATGCTCTCAGGACCGAGATTTACAAGATGGCAATTGTTCGTTGGACAAAGAGAAAAATAATGTTGCTTTACTGGAATGGCGAAGGATACAACAATTAATGGAGAATAGTATACCTATTTGCAAGGGCCACCAGGAACCGTGTGTTGCTCGAGTGGTGAAGAAACCGGGTCCTACATTTGGTCGTAGATTTTATGTTTGTGCTAGAGCGGAGGTATTTCATATTCTTAGTGTCTAGTAAGGTCCCAAACTTCCAGTTCATATTTTGAAGAAAGCGAAAATGTTAGCCTTTTTCAGTGTATAAAGTGAACAGTTAAAATGCAAGTCATAAGCTGAATGCTGTTCCGATGTGTGATGATTAAAAGAAGATTAGGAAAATATAATGATGCTTAAAGCTCAGTTCCCATTGAGGTTTTCAATTATTTTTGACATTTTGAGTAATAGTTGATTTATTAGTTATCTCATCGTAGGGGCCATAGCCTAGTGTAACGTTTCAAATTTTTTAAACGGCCCTTATTGCAAAATATGAATGGAAAAACTATATTTATGAAAAGGCTGCCGATTGCTGTGTTCCATCTTCTCTTTTAAATAACTGTTTGTTGACAAGAGCTGAGCTGTTACAATTAAAGGTTTTGTGTACTCAGTTATCCTTGTTTGCTTCATTAATTACTTCTGTTGCTAGTAGAGACACAAATGTCTGCAATTTCTTTGCTTTAGGTATTTCCACTTGCTGTGTTGGTCGTCTGTTTGCCGCAAGCTTAAAGGAAAGTGGATAATGTATGAACTAATACCTTTATTAACTTCTTACAGGGACCTGCATCAAATCCCGACGCAAACTGCGGTTACTTTAAATGGGCTTCTTCAAAATCCCGGCAGAAATGACAACAGTCCCCTTTTGTCTCAAATAGAAGGGTTGGAGATGCCCATCCCCCATCCCCCATCTCTCTAGAGTCTTGGCTTCTTAACGGTCATTACAGAGAGCATGATTTGTAAGTCACCTTCTTTCCCCATGTTGGAAACTTATAAAATGGGTCTCTTTTGCTCTAGTGCCATCTCCCCATGTTGTGTCCTACATGTATTAGCAATTGTAATTTCTATAATAGTTCCTTGTTGCTTAAGTTGAATGTTCTACGCGACCGTTTTTGGAAAAACGAAAGTGGCTCTCTTTTCCTTAAGTAGGCAATTATTTATTTTCTCTGCTACATAATTTTCGCCCTTTGCTTTGTTTTTCTTAATTGGCTTCTTGAAATAGTGAACCTCATTTTAGCATAGGCTCACGCAAACGCCCACTCACCCTCTCATTGCCCTTTTATTCACAACAAAATGGAGCTCCCATTGATTCAAAATTAGTTATATAAAGTTACAGTCCTATATTATTTATGTCGAGAAAGTTTTAATGAAGTGACATTTTCACTTGGTTAATGTTTGAGACATCTGAGCAAAAGCATCATCTTTGAGAGAATATGAATTTCATGAAGGACAGAAACCCATTATACGCTGGCTGAACTTTTGATATCTAATGGAATACATATTAGTGTTAATGAGAAAAAAGCAGTTGTCAATAGGAAGTAACTATATTTTGAGGCATCAATTTATGGCAAGTAATTAAATATTATGAGAAACCTATTATGTGGTCGAGAGCACAAGTTTAGGCATAGTAGGCAGGAAGCATCTGGGACCAAGAGAAATGAGAATATTCTATGTCAATATACTGTCGCATTCTAATCCTACCATTAGCAGTTTATATTTGGAATAAAACAGAAAAGCCAGTTCATCTACAATAATTAGGTTTAAATTAGAGTACTGTATTAACCTACCATAATTGATCTTTAGCCTTTATGGATTCAAGTCAATAAATAGGTGATAGAAGAATAGTATAAAAGTTCAGAAGTTAATGGTGGCATCAGGATAGTCAGGCTCTAGCGTAAAAAGGGGTGCAAAATTTTGCTTATACAGCCACTACCATACCTAGCCTTCCTGTTTATCCCTCCAAGCCATGAATACAGCACAATATTTTTTTGACTCTCATAGGCGCCTCTTGGGAGATTCATTGCCTGAGTCATATATGTACCATCAATACCTAAGCCTTTGTTTGACAATCACTACCATGGTTGTTATAGTTTTTATGTTGCTTATCGCTTCCCTTTACTATTGTTTTTTTTTTCTCTATTGAACCGCTTTCCTGATCACCAACAAAATCATGATCATCATGCCACTACATCTAGACAAGCAAACCACCAAGAGCTTGAAGCCATTGCTGTATTCACCTATGGCACCATGACTTTGCCTTCTTCTACTATGTCGTCTGAGTGTGAAATATGTGCAATATGCTTGGATGAATATGTACAAGAAGATGCCATTAGGGTTTTGCGAAGGTGTAAGCACATGTTCCACAAGGATTGCATAGATGAGTGGATGCGCAGGAGATCTTTGAATTGTATTTGTCCCATTTGTAGGGGTAGCATGATCGAGCAGAGTGTTGAAGTTCCAGGGAAATCTTGCGGATTTGGTGCTGCTGTTCGTAATAATACACATCCATTAATGAGTATCACCTTTGCTAACAACGCAGGAAGACCTTCCGATTTGTAAAACCCCTTTCGGGTACATATATGCTTTAAGTTTAAAGAATCTGCATGCATCCTTGATTATTTTTAGTTGCGATGAGAATTGGTATCAATACATTGACCATGAAGTATTTTAATTGTTCCCCCATCATTTTATATCGAAATCTTGTTCTTCTATCTGCATTTGTGCTGAAGAAAAAATTTAGATTAATAAAACTCTTATGTTCCTTTTGCATCTATAATTTTGAGCTTTTAAATTTTTTGGATATCATTCCTTTTGTATCCATATCTCTTCTATCCTCTTACCAGTCAAGATTGTTGAGTGGATTCACATTAACCAATTGAAATCAAGATTGTTAAGAGTGGATTCACATCAAACAATTGAAATCAAGATTGTTGAGTGGATTCACATTAAACAGTCGAAAGGAGGAAAAAAAATAGTGATTTTCAATCATACATAGATTAGTGTAGTCACATTAAAAGTAAGATGAAACAATAGCTATATGTCAAATAGACAAAATCATTTGTATATTGACACATTGTATAGAGCTAGATTTAATCACATAAAAAGTATAGGTGTGATCCATTCAAGTGACAAGTTAGGGAAAATTTTGAATCTCATGATTTAGTAGAAGTCGTTATGATACAATAGCAAGTAACCGTTACATCTAAAAATTTAAACGGTATTAGATGCACAAAGATTTGATTGAATAAGATTACTTAACACTGTTAGTTTGATCCAATTAGGAATTGATGACCAAAAAGTTACTCAATTTCGAGTAGCTTTTTCTACTTCTGATACATTTTTCTTCCAGATTTATCTTCAACAACTATTTGATGATGATGATGATGGTGAAAACCATAAATCTTGAGATGCACTAGAGTGTCAAGTCATCTTATAGAAGAATAAAGCAACACCGTTTATATTGGTCTAGAAATAACCTAGTATAGATAGAATTGCATAAAATGGGTCACGTAATGTCAATAAAATCACTCCCACATTAAATTGAGTGGCCATCACTATCTATCTTAAAAGCTAATGATTTAAAGTGGCCATATTGTCTAGTAGCTCAAACCCAACATATGAAAAATCATGCATGGCTAACATATTGTTTGGTAGGTAGTTCATTTATGAGTTGCACGTAATCTCTTGGTTGAATGATTTTGTTTCTACCTCGATGATGGGGGTTTAAGTCTCACAATTACTTGCATTGTGAGAGTAGAGCCATATTTTTGGTTAGTAGCTCATTTATGAGTGGCACGTAAACTATTGGTTGAATGAT
The DNA here is from genome assembly GCA_954870605.1 of Acer campestre. Classification (NCBI taxonomy): domain Eukaryota; kingdom Viridiplantae; phylum Streptophyta; class Magnoliopsida; order Sapindales; family Sapindaceae; genus Acer; species Acer campestre. The sequence continues at coordinate 6,780,930 of OX940800.1, forward strand.
TTTGCATCTACCCTGATGATGGGATTCCACACTAATTGTATTGTGAGAGTAGAGCCATATTGTTTGGTCAGTATAGTCAAGAGTTGCACGCAAACTCTTGATTGAATGATTTTGCATCTACCCTTATGACGGGAGTTTGAGTCATACGCTTGTTGTTTTGTGAGAGAGTAGCTATTCGGATTGTACTAATTGTCTTTGGTGTCAACGGAACTTCCCTAGAACCTTGACTGGTCTCAATATCTGGTTCCAAAAAAAAGAAAAGAAAAAATGTTCATTTATGAGTTATCCTAATCACATGAACAACCACTTCATGCATGCAGGCTGTCAATAATTGATATAGATGTGTTCCTTCGTCCCCTTAAATCTGTCTTAATTGTTGATAGTCGAAAGCAATAGTCCGGTGGTAATCACATCTTTCGATGAAGTTGAGATACCAGAGTTTAAATCTCCCTTCCCTAAGTAAAAAAAAAAACCTGTTGATAGTCACTGGTAGTACTGGCACAAGTACAACCGAAGGTAATTTCATGTAACTAGGTTATTGTTCTCATTGGTTAGTAATTTAGTATATATAATAATTATCAGGTGCAGGATCCTATATGTATTTTTCCGTATGAATCTTATACGGGATGGAGCACCCGATAAGAACTCCTAGTAAGTAATTGAGTCAGAAATGTCCATTTCCCTCACTTATTTAGTGATGTCAAGTCCTTACATTAATATCAAAGGTCTTTCTCAATCTGACATGCACTCACATTAACTTTTACAAGAGTACTAACATTTATGTATTATGCACTCATCATACCATCCTCATTTTGCTATCTTCTTTTTATTCAAAAACCATGAATGCCGATCAACATAATCTTCACATTTATAGAAAATTCTTCCAGGAATCTATACCAGGTAATATTAACGATCACAACCATTACTATTCAAGTCCGCAAAACCTAACAAATAATGACCAGAATTATCTTCTATTTTCTAGATCATTACTGGTCTTCATCTCCCTTTTTGTTTTACTTTGTATAACTCCCATATGTGTCTGTATCCGTTGCTGTTGCCGTCAATCCACCACCTCCTCCCGTCGTCCTGACGGCAACCAACCTGAAAATGCAAGGAACGTTGCACCGGCAGCTCTGGAGTTGGTCTACGAAGCCAGAACCAGCTTGTGTTCTCCTTCTTCTGTGTCGTTGGAGGCTGGTGAGAAGTGTTCGATCTGTTTGAATGAGTATGGAAATCAAGACAGTGTTAGAGTTCTGACAAGGTGTAGACACATGTTTCATAAACATTGCATTGATCAGTGGCTGCCGGGAAGATCGTGGAATTGTCCTATTTGCAGGGAGGATCTCATGGTATAATAGTATGATTTGAACTCACAATCTTATTGATGCAGGTATGAAAAACTTACCATTTTCACTACGTTGTAAAGCATTCTCGTTTGAAGAGAGCATTATAAACCTGCCCCGGTTCCCCTTTTCTTAACTATGTATGATATTCTCATGATCAAGAGTACTATCTTTTATAACATAAGCTACACTCAATATTTAAAAAAATATTGTGACATTAATCTTCTTATTGTTACTTTAACTAACATTAATTATATATAATCGAAATGAATATAAAACCACATATTTTCTATTATCAGTTTGAACTGATAATAAATATATCAGGACGAAGATTGTGGACCACTAGATTTACATACTTTGACTCAAAGTGTATGCACTTGTCAAAACTTCTCCATAATCTATGGTCTACATTCTTCGTCCTAATATATTTATTGTCAGTTCGAACGGATAATAGAAAGACCGTATAAAACCATAGATATAATTATATAGAATTTAATGATGAAATTATCTCACGACGACATGTGGTAGGATCTGAATATTAGGCTAAGAACATAGACTAGAAATAGATAACAATTTGGTTTATTTATCGTACTAGACAATAGTTTACCATTTTGATTGTACCAAAAGACCAATAAATTCAAAAATAAATAAGAACCCAATTAAGCCCATTAGGCCTATCAGGCCCAAAACTGATTTATAGGCCTATTAAGCCCATTATGTGTAATTACTAACTAACTCGTTCAAATGTTGAAGGTGAATGACCAAAATACCACTACTTGTAGGGCATGGATTGGAGCCTCTAGAAGTCGAAGCCATAGACCGTCACACAGAGGATCAAGATTCAAGAATTTCCCACCACTACATAAACCCCGCCAAAACCCTTCTCTGATTTTTACTTCGAAATCAAAATTCAAAACCAGTGAGTCGATCGATCAAACAAATTAAAGAAAAATGAGTTGTTACAGCAATCAAGAACAAGAACAACAGATGACCTTCATCAACCACCCATCAGAAGAAGAAGAAGAAGAGCTCCTTCTTCTCCAGGAGACCGCCGCAGCCGCCGTCGATTCCCCCTCCGCCACCAACTGCTTTTCCCTCCTCAACCTCCACGCTTTACCCCCTTCCTCTTCCTCCTCTGCCTCCGCCCACAGCCACCTTCATTGCACCCACTGTGGTTCTCACAAACGCTCGTCGCCTGAGCCCTCCTCCTCCGCCGCTCATGACCGTCAACAACCCAAACACAAGAAACCCTCTTTCCACGGATTCTCCAAGATCCCTCTCCCGACCCAAGTAATCACCAACACTGACACGCAGGTTTTGTCCGATCCTCCGCAATCGCCGCCGCAGAACGAGGAGATTTCTCGCCCAGAGACCCCACTATCATCGGCTGTGAGAGCTTCTGCTGCTGCGAAGTTGCCACCTCGGGCACCCACCCTTAGGAGGACCGTTTCGGATCCAAATCTGTCTCCGTCGCGCGGGACGATGGGAGGGTACGGGAGCCCTAATGACAAGGTGAGATCTTTTTCTCTTTGGTTTAAAAGAAAACGAAGATAATCATAAGGGAGATGCGAAAATCGTAATTAGTATTCTTTCGTAAAGATAAGCTGAAATTTCCTATGTATAATGTAATTCAAGTAATTGAGGTTCAAAAGATCATCTCAATGATATTTTTGTGTGAATCTGATGATGTCCAGAGATAATTTGATCAACTTTTGTAGATATTGTATCACCTATCAAATATCATTTCAAAATTGCAGTAGCTTTCTATGACTTTGACAGATTCAAAATTGAATTTTGACAAAGCTCCAAAACTTTTTTTTTTTTTTTTCATTGTCGCCCAAACACATGGTAAAAACCACACCAACTTTTTCAATGCAGTCTTTGCAAATAACAAAAAGGTTAAAAATATCACTTTCTTCATTTCATGTGAAAAATACCATTTTCATCAGACAAAGATTTTGTTTTGTCATTTTATGTTTCTTCAATTGTGGTTTGGTTGTAGCAGAGGCTGAGGAGGATGCGAAATTGTATAAGGGAGATGAATAAGTGGTGGGATGAGATTCTGCCCGAGGAAGAAGGTGTGGTGATCAACAACAACAGATCAACAAATTTGGTAATTGTCGTTGTTTAATGTTTAATTTCAAGAAAACTGGTAAACAAGTATGTATCTATCTTAAAATTTTTGGTGAATTGAGGAATTAACTTAACTTTGTGTGGTTGTCTGTCTGTGAAGGAAAATTCTGAGGCAGATATTGAAGAATCTGTGAGTGTGGAAAGGGCTGGGGAGAACTTGATCATCCATTTCAAATGTCCCTGTGGAAAAGGATACGAGATTCTAATATCCGGAAGGAATTGCTACTACAAACTCATGTAGATTTTGCTTCTGTGTAGTTTCTTGCTTGAATACTGTACAAAACTTGAAATGAGTTTTTAATTGTCTTCTTCTATTCTCTGTATTTCACTTCTTGCCTCAATCATTTTCTAAATAATAATGCTGTTGTAGATGTTAGTATGTTACTTTCAATGTAACGTGTTTGATGTCTCAATGAAAAATATAGTGGATGTTCAATAAGTACACCTTTTTTTGTATTATTATTATTATTATACTTACATGCTTAATTTGGTTAGCATTGATATTTTGATTATACTTTTTTGTTTTTACTTGATTTTTATTTTTATTGGTTGCTTTCCGGAAGAAATATATGCTATAGATGATGATTAGTAAACGTGTCATAATTGTTTTAATAGAATTTTTAATTAATTTGGTTTGTAAGAAATGTGGTCTAATGAATCTGGATTAAAAATTTGTATAAAAAAATGGATCAGAGGGAGCATCTGGTACTGCTTCTTGCCAATATGGATGTGAGGAAAAAGAATCTTGAAGATTATACTGAGGTAAATATTCTACTTTTGGTTTGTTTTATACTGTTTGATATCTTAAGCTGTGTCAGTTTGCTTAATAGCTGCCTTAATTATATGGTTTTGTCATCATATATTGAACATTGATCAAAACTTGTTGATTTTGCAGGAAGCGTACGGATTTCGGATACGCTAAGGATTTCGACAGGAGGTACATGATTGGGAAGCTGCTCGGACATGGACAGTTTGGTTACACCTATGTTGCCACCGACAAGGCCAATGGAGATCGTGTTGCTGTCAAGAAAATTGAGAAAACTAAGGTATTGCTGTCTTCGTTTATTTGTTTAATGAATTAGGTATCTTTTGTTTAATTTGAATTCTGTTGCTTTTGCCGTCAAAAATGAATCTTGGTGTATAGTTTCTGTTTCTGTTTGTGTAAATGACTAAATGCTCTGTGGATTTCAATTAAAAATTGGATTTTTTTTTATTGGGTTCTGAATATTCCAATTGTGGATTTGATTTGATTTGGAGATGTTTTGTATTGCTTTTCATTGTAGATTCTCCACTTTCTTCTTATTTTTCTAATCAGACCTGCCTTTGCTTGATAATCAAGCGATAAGCAAGCTCATGTTTCATGTTTTGGCACTCGTTATCCGGTTGATGTTACTCTGGTGGGCATCAATTGTTATTTTTGATGTTCTTTTTGGAAAAATTGAGAAACCTTATTGTCATGAGAGGAATAGAGGATGCTTAAAGTCAAATAGTTCGTTGACCTGGGATTCTTATAGTAGTTTTACTGATTAGATGGATTGCAAGTTTATGCGCATTGCACAAATAATGGATTTGTTGGAGGATGAATTTTTGAGCTTAAAGCAACTTTGAGTTTAACATGCAACATTTTGATTTCATATCGCGGGAAATCAATTAATTTTAGGTAGATAAATGGGACTTAGATACTAGAGAGCATGCTGTAGCCTGTAGGAAGGGGGATGGTTATTGATAATGTGGATTGGATGGTTATTGATAAGGGGGATGGTTATTGATACAATATGAAGTTAGATTACCTGGGTTCATGTTGCTTGACAGTGGTTCCTTTGTTTCTCTTTATTGTCGGTAGAACTTACTTTTCAAGTCAACCAAAGAGGACTCACCTCTGAAGGCTACAGACTTTGGTTTGTCAGATTTCATAAAACCAGGTTTGTAGAATAACCATAATGTATACATCTTACCCTTCATCATGAATGAATTTTCTAATTTATTCTACTGTAAGTTTTCCAAGAGTGACTTGCAACTGTTGCAAAGCTCATGTTAGCTTGCAGTCAATGTTCATAGTGATCTGTATATGAAAGCTCCTAAGCCCATCTAATCCAAAAAGTTCAATGAAATCAAGGGAAGAAGTTTCAAGATATTGTTGGCAGTGCCTACTATGTTGCTCCAGAAGTATTGAAACCTGAATCTGATGTCTGGAGTATTGGTGTGATTACCTACATTTTTCTAACCGTCAGATTGTCTTTTGTTCTATACAAGTCACTTTTTACATTCTTCTCCCTTACAGGGTGTCGTATCCATTGATCATCAATGATATGACTTATATTTATAATCTACTTCGATTTTGTTTCAATACTGTTTCCTTTCAGTAAATGTATGTTTATGATTTACTGGTTTTCCTGTTGCAGATTGACAGCAACACAGATGTACTTGTGGATTTCTCTGAATTCGTAGCAGCTACACTGCATGTACATCAACTGGAGGAACATGACTCTGACAAGTGGTACAAGCAGTCACGGGCTGCTTTTGATAAAGTTGACAGAGACAAAGATAGAGATGGATTTATAACTTGGGTTAGTCTTAATTTTTGAACTTCCAGGAAGTAGTAGATTAGACATGGAAGTTTTTGAGATCGAGAGAAGGGGAGAGAGTCAGAGAGACGGGACTTCATTTTCCAGAGGTATTTATTTGCAAGATCTCGGTTGGCCTTTTAAGGGACTTATTGATAGAAACTGAAGTTTTGAATGATAGGATTCTTCTACATAGGAATTTGAATACATTATGGTGAGAGGTCTTCTACATGGAAGATGGCTTGAGGTATATGGATCATAAATTCATAAACTGAAGTTGTGGGGATTTTTAATTAGTCGCACCCTAGTACTTGAGGTGTACTAGAATTCCTTCATGTGTTTATATGTGTGTTCTTGAAGAACATGTGTTTAAAAGCAGTAAAATTACCACTGTTTCCAGGTATAGCTTATAGCTCATTTCATTGCCGAGAAAATTTTGGAAACATTGTTAGAATTTGAAGTCATATCTACTAATTACATGGCCTGATCAGATTGGGAAGAGTTAGTTTTAAATTTTTAATGGCCGAATGCATAACTCAGCATTCCCGATTATTTCAACGGAAGCTCTTCTCAATGATTTGGGCCAACCCACTGCTTTGTTACAAGTACCAACTCGTAGGCCCACGTTTAGGCCGCGGTTGAGTCAACCCTAATCAAGGTCTACAAATCTACAACCCTACATATAAGATTAATCTTTTTTTTTTTAAGGCAATTACGTAATAAATAGTAGTATTAACCTGTGCCCTTATTTAACAACTAAAAGTGTACTAAAAAGGGAAAATTTTTATTACATCTATTGTCTTAGTCAATGCAATAACTTAATAAATATATATTTATAATAAATGTTTTCCTTTTTCGGTTGCTAAATTGATAGGGCACAAGTTAACCGTTAACATTACCCTTTAATAAAAAAAATCAACTTTCGTGTCGTGTTCAAAATACTTCTAATTTCTACTAATCAAAATTCAGAAACGTCAATTTAAAATTTTAAGAAGAAATCAAAGCAAATCACTGTCTTCTACAAATAATCAACATACGCCACCGTTTTTTAATGGATAGTTTTTGAAATATTAAAACCAAAGTTTTGATGTTGAAAAACTCTTATCACTTAGCAATATAAGTTTTGTGAATCTAATTAGACCGTCTAGAGACATATTAGCACCACCGGTCCACCACGGCCAATATGCATTTATTCAATTTAATAATGTATTAACTTCGAGTCGCCATACCATGAGTGTGATATATATATATATGAATTATTTAGTGAGGTATCCCTAACTTTAATTTCGGTAAGGATCTTAATGAAATCACATCGATTTTTATGAATTTTGATTTTTTTTTTTTTTTGGGTGTGATATATATATATATATTTTTTCATAACTACATTTTATTCAACAACTCAAGTCTACAATCAACTGGCCACAAAGCTCCCTTAAATAAGATTAGAACAATTCAAAATTAAAACAAATCATAATCATCTCTCAACCAATATAAATCATCCTTAATTTGAGCTTCCAAATTAACCAAAATCACCAAGATTTTGTCAATCTTAATGATTTTAATTGATTTGAAAGATAATAGGAATATTTAGAATATTGTGATGATTGTAATAACTTGAGTCCTACCTTTCCATAATTCGTAGAGCCATCTTAACCACACGATCTTCATAAGGGACTAACTCACCCAAAACCCATAATAGAATGAACACTAATTAAACCCACTTAAGTGATCAAAAGACCACAACAATCAATGCTAAATCGATTTGGCTCTGATACCAAAAATGATGCAGTGTCGGTATGGGTGATCAAGCCTGTTGATTTTTGGAATACCCAGGACTATGAACACATTGCTAACTTATTGATTCACTAGAATACCGAGAAAGCAAACAAAAGAAATTTCATAACTACATTTTATTCATCAACTCAAGTCTCTAAGTGTGATATATAGGCTCTTTTATTATAATCAATCAATCCCCACGTATTCTATGTCTCTTTTCAGATTACCCTCGTCCCTTATTAATGATTTACACAGACTTAGTGCTCGTTTTTTGTGGGGGTCTAATGAGGATCGGAATAGGATTCATTGGGGCAGGTGGTCTCAGCTTTGCAGGAGTAAAGATAACGGGGGATTGGGGTTTCGTGATCTCAAGGTGTTTAATCAGGCTCTTTTGGCGAAACAAATTTGGAGGCTTCATCACAACCCGGATTCTCTTGCGGCCAGAGTTTTAAAGCACTGTTATTTTCCAAATTCTTCGGTTTTGTTGGCGGAGGGTGGTTACTCTGATTCGTTTGTGTGGAAGATTTTCCTTTGGGGGAGGGAGCTGCTGCAGAAAGGTTCGAGATGGCGCATTGGTTCGGGTGATTCAGTCCGTGTCTACCATGATCATTGGATCCCTCGCCCCACGTCGTTTAAACCAATCTCGCCAGCTGTTCTTCCTGCTGGTGCATTGGTTAGTGACTTGAAGTTGCAGTCTGGCCGGTGGAATGAGGATTTGGTTCACAGCTCTTTTTTAGCAGATGATGTGGATTATATTCTTGGAATTCCCTGTTCTTTGGCTACTAAACCGGACTCTCTTATTTGGCATTTTGAAAAGTTTGGTTCATTTTCAGTTAAGAGTGCTTATCATGTGGGGTTCTCGCTGCAGGATAGTTCTTTGGCCTCTGGTTCGGGGTTGGGTGAGTCGGGCTCGTGGTGGATTTTCCTTTGGCGTATGAGATTGCCTTCCAAGGTGAAGATGTTCTTATGGAAAGCTTGTCATGGATGGCTGCCGGTGAGAGCGAATTTGGTTAAACGTCATCTGAAGGTGGAGAAGTGGTGCCCTTTTTGTTTCCGGAAGGAAGAAACAATCATCCATGGGCTGTGGCAGTGCCCTCGTTTGAAATGGATTCGCATGTATTTTGTGAATTTCAGAAGTCTGGTTGTTTCGGAGGACATGAAGTTTGTGGACTTTATTACCTCCTGCAAGAATAATGGTTCTGTTGCTGTTTTGGAGCTCTTTTGTGTGGTCCTGTGGCGTGTTTGGTTTATCCGTAACTCCTGTGTTTTTAATCCTGGTGCTGCTGTTGATTTAGAGGTTGTCTCTTGGGCTGAGTCTTTTTTAGAGGAGTTTAGGGGTGCTAACGGTCCTGCTGCTGTTGCTGTTGTTCCTGGTGGCCGTGAGGTGGTCACGCTGGCTTGGAGACCTCCTGATATGTGTTTCTTTAAAGTTAATGCTGATGCTGCGGTGGATTTTTTGAGGAATAGGTCTGGCTCGGGGGCTATTATCCGTGACTGGAGAGGTCTGGTTATGGCTTCTTGCACCCATTCTTCTCCAGTGAGTCTTTCTCCTCAAATGGCCGAAGCTTGGGCCATTCTCAGGGGCTTTCGGTTTGCGCTTCAGGCGGGTCTTTGGCCTTGTGTGGTGGAGTCTGATGCTCAGGGGGTGGTCTCTTTGATTAATTCAGGAGTGGCTCCTCTGGCTGATATAGGTATTATTATTGATGATATTTTAGAGCTTATTCAGGGTTCCCCGAGTTGCAAAGTGGTTTTTGTTTCTAGAAAAGCTAATATGGCTGCTCATTGTCTTGCCAAGCTTAGTCTAAATTTCGTTTCGGATAATTTTTGGATGGAGGAGGTTCCGCCTTGTGTGGCTCCAATTGTGTTGGGTGAAATCCCAACGCGGTTGTAATCCTTTGTGTTTTCTTAATGAAGATTTTATTTTCAAAAAAAAAAAAAGTGTGATATATATATACATATATATGAATTATTAAGTGAGGTATCCCTAACTTTAATTTCGGTAAGGACCTTAATGAAATCACATCGATTTTTATGAATTTTGATTTAATTTTTTTTTTTTTTGGATGTTAAGTTTATTGAAGTCTATCTATAAATAAATTTTAAGAATTTTGTAAGTACTATAACTATTTATCCCGATTTTTCTAGTACTTGAAACATTCTCAAATTTTGTTTATAAGTAGATTTCATTAAACTTATCACCTACAAAAAAATTCAAATCAAAATTCATAAAAATATATGTAATTTCATCAAGGTCCTTACTGAAATTAAAATAAGGTATACCTCGCTTGAGAAGGTGTATATATATATATATATAATATACCCTAGTTCTCCCTCCCAGTGTTTCTCTTCCTCCAAAGGGAAAAGGACTTATCTGGGTTACCTGTTGTTTCTCTCTGATTTGCCACTCTCCATTCACCCTGTTTAACTTGTTCGTGTGGTGGCATGGCTTTTTTAAGGCTCAAGCCTTTCTTAGCCTGTTGAGTGCAGACTATATATAAACATATCGGCTATATATATATATATATAAATATAAATAAAAATATATTGGTTAAATATGTTTATATAAATATAAATAAATAATGTATTAGTTAAATCCTACGACATGTGAGAATGTTAGATTTTCTTTATGAATTTTTTTATTTATTTTTAAATGAATGAATAATATTGATTGGTCATAATCAATGACACAAGCTAGCTTTTTAGGAGATAGATTGAAAGTATTATACGTATCCTTGCTTGAAAAGGAATGGAAAGTGGAGGTGGACAATTGGATATACATTCATGGAACATACTATATAATATACAAGTTAATTAAGTCCTTGTCATTTGTATATTAATTTGTATGTGACTCTTGGCTCCTCATAAAGCTACCAATTAATTAACATTAACAGTTGAATCTTGTTTAATGTTTGTGGAGAGTTGCATGAAATCAACTTGGCAACTGGGTGGATTCACAGCAAAATCTACTGTGTAGTGGCTTTCCATATCCATTTGGAGGTCACGAGATATTATTATTAGGACTGAAAAAAAAAGAACAAACTAAACGAAGATGATGATAAACAACTGTAGGCCAGGCCAGATTATTTTTTTTAAAAATCTGACACTGAAAGGTTCATGAAACTGTCGAGACTTGTTGAAATCAAACGTCAAATGATCTGTTCAGATACTCTCAAAACTGGGATATATCTACTCTCCATAATAAATGTTTATAAAATACAATGGGGTACAATATATACAGTGGAACTAGGACCTCCCACGAAAAGAAGATCTAATGGAGTACAGATGAAGATAGACATTAAAGAGGACGTCTATTTCATGTCTCAAAAAAAGTCACCTGGGAGATGGCATCCATTGGTTACAATGAAGGGATCCCTAATCACCATACAATTTTGGATAACAATCTCATGAAAACCTCTTTCAATATATGTATTTCCTTCATTCTTATCCATACAATTTAAAGTTGACTACTGATGTTGAAAGCTTTTTAAAACAAGTTACATGCTTGAATCCTATTTAGCAAATATGTACTTGTAAAAAATCAAATTAGACATAAATTGAGGTGATATAGAAATTACAATCATATCATTCACACTCACGTCAATGAGATTATGCATTTTAATCGTACTTATCTAAAATCAATGGAAATAGTATTCCCATTTTTCCGCAACAAACATCGGCTGAAATTAAACTAATCACCAATTTCTTTGAAAAAAAATAAAATCCAATGATGGTTTTTTTTCTTTTTTTCATATATCCAATGATAGTTGGACAAACACAAATATGAAAAGCATATAAATTCAAATCAAATACACCTCATATGATCATATCCATTTCCTTATATATATATATATATTCTATTATCAGTTTATCAATTTGTTCTGACAATAAATATATTAGGACAATGGACCACTAGATTTACATACTTTGACTTAAAATACATGCACTTGTCAAAAATTTTCCATAATCTATGGTCCACATTCTTCGTCCTGATATATTTGACAATAGAAAGACTATATATATATATATATATCAGTTCCTTGTATATGGGGTAAGCCATTAGATTTAAATACTTTGATTTACTACATACATTTATCAAAATATCTTTTAAATTCAATGTTCCACGTATAAAGAACTGATATATTTTATATCGGTTTCAACCGGTAATATAAAGACTATATATATATCACAAAACACATTTTCATTCACTTTGATATTTCATTACAACCGTACAATGCTCTCTTCTTTTTCTACAGTTATCACTTCTCCGGTACTTTCCATAAAATCCAAGACCTCCTCTCCCGCTCGGCCGCGTGTCAGACTCCATCCTTCTCTTGCCACCGCAACAACAACAGCAGCGTCGTCCAGTACTCAAACGGAAGAGCGAAGGTCAACGCCGACGTTCCTGCGGCCTGATCACCTGATGGCGTCGTGTGCATCGACTACTACGCTGTATCAGATTCTGGGAATACCGGTGAGAGCCACTGGACAGGAGATCAAAACGGCGTATCGACGGCTGGCGAGGACTTGCCATCCGGATGTCGCCACATACGACTGCAAGGACAGGTCAGCAGACGAGTTCATCAAGATCCATGCTGCTTATTGCACGCTATCGGATCCCGATAAACGAGTCGTTTATGATCAGAAACTGTTCCGGAGAAATAGACCGTTGACTTCTGCGTCCGGATTTTCCGGGTATTCTGGTCGGAGCTGGGAGACTGACCAGTGCTGGTAGAACGAGTTGGTCGGATTCTGCTTACGTCATTAATCGATATTAATGATAATAGAATTAATATTTTGTAAATATTTATGGAAAATTTTGTACATGTTATAGATTAGTATATATGAATTAATAGCTTAGAATTATATTAAATTGACCTTCAATACGTACTATCGTGTGTTCATAAACAAATTCGGGTTGCGCTAGTAGTATTTGTATTTATTCTGGAAAAATTTCGACAGTGGTATAATCACGGATTTCACCGTATATCTATTATGTGGAAATTACTTAATATTAGGGGAAATTCATTTTTAACCACAAATGAAATTTTAATTGTTTATAACCAATTTTTTGAGAAATTACTGAAAAACCCTCATATAAAAACCTCCCCAAAACTCTCTCTCCTTCTTTTCTCTTTTTCTCCTTCTCTCTCCTCTGCTCTCTCTCCCGGAAGTCGCCTGGACCAGCAGAGCCGCCGAACGTCACGAACCAGTGACGCACGAAGGCACCGCTGGTCCAGGCGACGTCCGGCGGCTCCGTGAAGCGATCTTCGGCGACATGGTCTACAATAAAAAAGAGAAATCAAAAAAACCTAAACCTAATTTGAGGAAGAAGAAAAGGAAGAAGAAGAAAAAAAGGGGGAAAAAAAACCTAAGCCTAATTTCAATTTAGTCCATATTTCAAGTTTCAATATTTTCAATTTAGGCATGATTTCAAATTTGGACATTTCAATTTAGTCATGATTTTAAGTTTGGACATTTTCAATTTAGTCATGATTTCAAGTTTCAAGATTTTTTTTTTTAAAAAAAAAAACTAATTTCAGGGGTAATCTTGTAATTTATGGACATATACTGAATTTTTTTTTTAAAAAAAGTGGTTATTAACAATAAAGTTTCAAAAGTGGTTATTAACAAAAATTTAATATTTCACATGATTATTTTTAAATCTCTCATCTATTATTGTGATTTTCGGTTACAATCTCACGACTTTATGGTAATTGGTAATCGGTAAACTTACAACAAAATATGCATGTCCATCCCGTTTCTTCGTGTATTATTGAATTAAGTTTCTGTCTAATTCGAGTGGAGCAGTTTCAAAGTACAATAAATTTGAATATTGTCAAGATTCAATCATTTTCTAACACATAAATTTGATTGATGATCAAACTTTAATCTCAATTTTTCTTGATTTACGAGAATGTGCTTGAATAATTAAGGATATTAGTATTAACCTGTATCCTAAGAACATAACATATGCCGTAACACTGCCTAATAATTAAATATGAAATATGGCAGTGGAAGTAATTACATCTTCCATTATATTCGATCTATATATAGTTAATAAAGACTTTAAATGAATGGCGGTGACCGGCGATTACATTAATTAATCCACTACCATCAATAATTTCACTTTCAATACCAGTTTAATTCTGATAGGTTTAAAATCATTGTTGTCATGCATCCATTTGTTGTAATTACTTTTACACTATTATTTTATATTTGTCGATTGCATGTTGCCACCCCACCAATTACCAAAGGTTATGGTAATTAACAAATGTGCCAATTAAAATAAATCCATTAATTAATAAACGTTTGAGTGAGACTGTGAGACTGTGAGAGGTTATACTACAAATCAGTAGGATTTTGTTAATTAATTATCAAATTAGTGATATCGTGAGTCATCCATATATATATATATATATGATCCATCAAATTTTGATAACAAAAATATATAATGATTTTTTTTTCGTGAAAAGTAAAAACATTCTTTCTTGATTTTCTGTTAATTTATTGAGTTCACATCAATTTGGGGAAGTGGAACACTCAAAACACTGTACTAAAAATAAACATTAAGGTGTAAATTGATAACACTTGCTAGGGTCCATGATGTTTGTTACCTTAATTAGTACTACTACTCAATTTCCATACGTCAAGGAAGAGAAAGTCTGGATTAATACATCTTATGCATGTGTCAACATAGGCGTAGCTCAGTTGGCAGATGGACGGGTTTGGAGCTTGGACAAATAACTCTCAGATCAGCAACTCGAAGAATGAATGAATGAAAAAAAAAATGAGAAGGAAGATGTTAGGGGTCATTTTGTAATTTTTTCTATGGGATGAAATGAAATTTCCAAGATTGATTACTAAGTGTATGTTTGGTATGGCTTTTGAAAGGATCAAAAGCGTTTTTTTTTAATGTTAGAAGCTATTTTGAAGTTTTTTTAGATTGTTTGGTAAAATTCAAAACAACTTTTTTAATATATGAATTTAATTGCCCTTTAAAAAAGTCATTTTATGTCTATTTGGAGAAGAAGCTTTTTTTTAAAACATATGAATTATCTCAACTATCCTTTATAAATTTTAGATATTCCACCATACCTCTTTTATTATAAATACATTGTCAACACCTTTTTTGTAATTTATACAATCAAAAGCTTTTTTTTTTTATTAGAAGCCCTATTCATTAGAAGTCCCACTACAAAAAGATCTATTCTAGAAGCTCAAATTAAAAAGTCATACCAAACACACTCTAACAATCAAACTATTAGTCGGAGTATTAGATGTGGTTAAAAACAAATTTTCACAAATGATATAATTAAGTTTGAAAATTTACACAAAATTTTGATATGAAATCTTCAAGTTGTGATGGTTTTTGGTTGAGTCCATAAATGTAATAGTCTAGTCTCAAATGTTAAGATTAGGCCCAATTTTTTTTAATTTTTTTTTTGTTATTGCAGCCCAAGAGTATATAATAATAAACTGCAACAACTTAAAAAAGAATTAGGACCAGATCTGAAGAACCCTTTTTCCATATCTGAATATTTTGTATTGATCTTTCTTGTCTCTTAAAAAAAATTGTTTGATTGTATGAATGTGTAGTATAGTTTATAAAACTGGTTGAAGGAAGAGTAATTTAAGTAACATTGGTGACTGAATTGTTAACGTCTGTGAATCTGTCCTTAAGTAATTAAGACATACATTAAAATCAATTATCGATACTAATAATTGTTTATGTAAATTTGGAAGTATATTTGTTATGTTTCTTAATTATGTGGTCGTATAAGAGGTTTTAGGATCAAATTCTTTTCACTCTAAAGTTTTTAGAGATTTTGGGTTTATTATATAATTACTTTACAAAATAATAGAAAAAGAATTTGTCAAAAAAAAAAAAAAAAACGAGTGCAAAAGAGATTTTTTTTTTCTTCAAATGGCACTAGTATTGATCATAGTAAAAGTCTAAACTTGCAAACTCTGATTCTCTGGGTTCACAGTCAGGATTTGATTGGTTGTACTTTGAAACTCCTGTTGTATACAATGTCATTTAATTTATTTATTTCTAAATGTGGATTCTTGGTGGTCTTCCACCCCGACATTCCATTTTTCTTTAGTTGACGATGATTGCATGGGTCGAGAGTCTTTTCTATTTTCTTGATGCTTTATGTTTCTTTTTAGAGTGGGTTGCGTGCCACTTTTTGTTCGGAGGTGTTTTTCCCATGGTTTTTTTGTGCTTTTTTAGTGGATGTTTTTCTTAACTTTATTTTCTTTTATCATTTATATGCATGGATACTATCTAGCGATTAGCAAATGCTATAGAATTGTCATTTGATTTAATTTAATAGAAGCAAATGCAATCTCAATAGAATCACATTATCATATATATATATATATATATAAATACATACATGTATTGGGGATTTGTTTTGTTAAAAAAAGAAGAAGCAATTTTCAATATTAAATCACTTCCCTTGACAATATTGATCTTATTCCAAGACATTTTATAAAAATAAAAAAAAAGAAGGGGAGAATTGCAGATACCCCCATGATTTTTAACCTAATAGCAAATCAAACGTTCTAGTTTGAACAATCAGCAAATAACCCCTTACCATTAAGTGTTTATAAATTTTATTTAGGGAGAATCGCAGATACCCCCCTAACTTTTAACCTAATAAATCAAACCATCTGATTTAAACAATCAACAAATAACCCCATACCATTAAGTGTTTATATATTTTATTTATATATTTTGAGATAATAGTAACATAGACAATTACTACAATATGGAAAATAGAAGGGCTCTATTGTCATTTCATCATTTTTGGACATTATTTGTGTAACGGTGTTAGTATACATTTAATAGTAGGGGTTTTATTTGCCGATTGTTCAAATCAGATGGTTTGATTTGCCATTAGGTTAAAAGTCGGGGGATATTTGCGATTCTCCCTTTTATTTATATATTTTGAGATAAGGGTAACATGGACAATTACTACAATATGGAAAATAGAAGGGCTCCATTGTCATTTCATCATTTTTGGACATTATTTGTGTAACGGTGTTAGTATACATTTAACAATAGGGGGTTATTTGCTGATTATTCAAACAAGAAGGTTTGATTTTCCATTAGGTTAAAAGTCGGGGTGGGTATTTGCGATTCTCCCAAAAAAAAAAAAAAAAAGACATTCCACACATTCTTTTAATTTTCGAAAACTAGGCATGAATATACCTTATGATAAAGTTTACTTTTGATGTGATTAACATCAACTATATAATATAAATATATAGGAAGAAAACAAATAAATAAAAATTAGCTATCCAAAATTGAAGATGGAAAAAAATAGTTGAACAGCTGTCACCTTTAATCTTTTTTTAATTTAAACTATTCCTTACTTTACTTGATAGAATAATTAATTAGATCATAGTCAATTATTAATTGTAGATTTTAATTAATTACCCAAATAATTAAGTTAGCTAGATATGACAAGTTGAAAAGTACTACATATTCATTGAGACTTATAGAGAGCATCAGCAGCATCTCCTTATAAAGTGATCCCCTTCCTATGTCACTTTCAAGTTTAATTATAGCTGGAGATATATGTACTCTCTGCCAAGGAACACTCCAAAAATGAATTATATGTATACAGGGCTCGTACCATCTACAGTGACTGGACCCAATTCAACGCAATAATTTATATATTGTTTTTCCTGTCAAAGATCGATATCCTAGTTGATATTTATAAGCTATCTCTCTACTAACAGAGAAATTTGTGTGATCTGTCCGTTTGTGTATCTGTTGTTTAATAATGGCGATATTGATCGAGGACACATGCATTATGCATACTTGTCCTGCTTCAGCTTTTTTTTTTTTTTTTTTTTTTTCACAAGATTAGGTTTCAAATACAATCTATCATGCAGTGGGATGCACATGCATCTACTGTTGCAATCGTACTATACAACAAGTATGTACGTGATCAATTTGACAACTTGGTATAATTACAACGGACTATACATGATGTATTGGCTGCAAAAAAGATTTACTCGGAAGGCTCAATAGCGACGACTCTAAGATAAGGACAAATGTTGAACTGCTGTCGTATTTGTAATCTGTTTCTCATAGATACACATTATAGGTATATCTATAACATATTAATATATATCATCACATTTTTGTCATGAAAGCAATATAACTCTTATCATAATAATACATACGGTAATGATGTCGTAATTTGTGTTTAACCAACCAAATTTAGCCAAGTCAACCACTATAATTAATCATAAGAACGATGGATCAATGTCACAGGGAAGCAGCTTCATACGGAACCAACCACACCCCTATAGATTGGATAGCTAACCATCCATGCCCAACCCTGCATCAGCTACAATATCGTTTTCACAGTTAAGTGTTATATTTTTCCTCTGCTACTGCTAATATATACGTATCATGACTAGTAATCATATTAAATCTTAATATAGATCGTGTAAAAGGTGATGGATTGATGAACACTGACGTTGTCTTTGTCGACTACGTGGGGGCCAATATATATATGTTGAATGCGTTTGAAAATGCTTGATAATATACCATCGATCTCTCACTGTATATATAATATGGTTTGTTTAATTACACTTTAGATTGTGACATTTACAGTAAGAAACTAAGAATCAAACAATCCTGATATCCGTGATGCTTCCTGGAAAGACGTACGCACTATAACCGGCCAAACTTCTTGTATCTAGCTTTATATATAGACACACACACACACACGAGAGTGTCAACCCGTACGATGAACGGGTTTATTAAATTTTTTATATTTAAAATACATTGAAATATATATATTCAAACAAAAATATAGAAGCATCGGGTAAGAATAATGTATTTTTATAATATATGATATGAATCATATGATGATATGATAACTTATAAGGGGGAATTGCACAAATATCCCTTGAAATTTGATAAAATTGCACGGATATGACAGTTTTGGCCATATACGCATAAACTTCCCTCAACATTTGAAAAATATTGTACAAACATCCTCTACCGTTAGATGGATCCGTTAGTCAATGGTCAAACGTATAAAAAATCTAAAATACCCTATATTTTTATTTTAAATAAACTAAAAAAATTAAAAATAAGATAAAAAAATATTAAAAAATCTTTTAGATAACATGAATGTGTCTTAAATCTGAAATCTAGAAAAAAAAAAAATTCATCTTAAAAATAAATAAAAATTGTGCAATCCCCCATAATTTTAAATAAATTTAAAATTTAAAATTTAATTATTATTAAATTGTTTAAAAAACTTTTTTTTTTATTTGTAAAGATGAATTTTTTTTCCTAGGTTTTAGATTTAAGATACATTCATGTTTTCTAAAATATTTTTTTGACATTTTTTATCTTATTTTTTTAATTTATTTAAAATAAAAATAAAGGGTATTTTAAACTTTTTACACTTTTGACTATTGACTAACGGATCCATCTAACGGTAGAGGATGTTTGTGCAACAGTTTTCAAATGTTGAGGAAAGTTTGTGTGTATATAGCCAAAACTGCCATATTCATACTATTTTATCAAATCTTAAGGGATATTTATGCAATTACCCAACTTATAAATAATTGAATATTAAATAGGGACACTTGATATCTTCTCGTCTCTTTCCCGTTATCTCTCCTTGTCCTCTTGGTTTTTTTCTCCTCTTTACCTTTCTCCTTAGAGTATTTCCAATAGTCTCCCTTGGAGACCCCCCCCCCCCCCCCCCCCCCCCCCCAACTTAATTAAGGGAACAACTGTATTTTTGTAGCTCCAACAGGTTCTTTAAAGACTCCCTTAAATGTGTTTTGGTGGAGTTTACTCTTTTAAGGTGGCTTCAGTCCCCTCTTAAGTGGGTTCCACATATTTAAATTTATTTTATTTTTTGAGAAGCACAAGATATTTAACCTTTAAGTCCCTACATCATTTATTATCCATTTAGTAATTTGCTTTACAATAATAATTATAAAGTAAAACATCAAAATAATAATAATAAATTATTAAGGGAGCCATTTAAGGGAGTATTGTTGGAACACATACAACAACACCCACTCTTATTTAAGGAGGTCTCCAAGGGAGACGGTTGGATATGCTCTTATAGGCCCGTAAATAGGTGGAAATATATATATATATATTTATATATTTATCATGAAAATATGACATAATAATAACCAATAACTATGGAAATAATAATGATGAAAAGGCAAATGCACACCTTTAATCCAAAATATATTTATATATTTATCATGAGAATATGACATAATAATAACCAATAACTATGGAAATAATAATGATGAAAAGGCAAATGCACACCTTTAATCCAAAACAATATGGGTAGCAACATGTTCAAGGAGAAAAAAACGGGTGCTCCTGTTTAATACCAAATAACCAATTTCCACAATCACCCAAGAAAAAAAAAATGAGAATCTAACATGAGAACAACAGTGAAATGAAAATAATAGAATTTATCAAAAGCAATATCCCATTTCGTATTAATATTTGCTTTTGCCAAAACGGGATGATTTGATTGATTTATATTTTATATACCCAAAATTGCAAAGTTTTGAACTCTAATGTCATTATTGACTTTAAAATAATCAATTAATTAGTTCATGCATGTTTTTTTTAACCTACCAAATATTAGTGAATGTATTTTGAACTTAACAACTAAATAGTATAATAATATGATAATATGATTAATTAATTAATTAATATCTGTTGAACTTACTTAAAAAATTAATTAATTAATTAATTAATATGGTAATATGATTAATGATAATATATTCATATATTAAATTGGATGAATACCAACCGAATTTTAAATATTTATTAATATTCTTAAATATATTAATCAGAGGAATGTCAAGAGAATTTTAAATATTTATTAATATTCATAAATATATTTAATTCTATATTAAATTGTTAACATTATGATAAATATTTTTGAAAGAATGCAAAAAGAATTTTAAATATTTAATAATACTTTCAAATAAATTTAAGTGTGAATAGAGCAATAAGTATATGTATTTTTATTTATTTTTTGAAAGAATGCCAAAAGAATTTTAAATATTTAATAATATTCTCAAATAAATTTAAGTGTGAATAGAGCAATAGGTGCATGTATTATTGATGATGATAATATTAGTAAGAATTTAAATTTAAAGCTCTCTCACGATGATGCGTGGTGCCGTGAGGGTTAGTTTATATATATATATATATATATTTTCTATTATCAGTTCGTCTTGACAATAAACACATCAAAACGAAGAATGTAGACCACTAGATTTATATATTTTGACTCAAAGTGTATGCACTTGTCAAAACTTCTCCATAATCTGTGCTCCACATTCTTCGTCCTGATATATTCGTCCTGATATACTTATTGTCAGGACGAACTGACAATAGAAAGACTGTATAAACATATAGTATATCTATTGTCGGTTCGAACTAATATAAGATACATCAGAGTATACACTTATCAAAACATCTTTTAAATCCAATGACTCATATGTAAGGTTTGAATTAATAATGGAACGACTCTATATACAACACTGCTACAAGCCTACAAGTCTACAATTTAGGGGTCGTTTGTTTTTTTGTCTGAAGACTGAATAGTCCTAAATTTTACTGAAGACTGAATAGTGATTGAAACCTGAATCTGAATGATATGTTTGTTTGTTTTTTCCTCACATCTGAATGTATTGTCAACATGTTTGTTTTTTACAAATAAAATTGTATGAAAAGAAGTAATTTTACATCTATACCCATGTTAAACAATTATACATATAATATAGAATAAAAACAATCCAAAAATAATAATTATGTATGAACACATATGATCATGATCTTCTTCTTCGATTACAAACAAACTTTATTTTTACTAAGAAATGAAAAGGTTTTTTTTTTAAAAAAATAAATAAATAAAAGGGGAGCAGGAAAACTTACACAAAACACTCTAAAAAAATTAATATATAAATACATCACCCTGATATCATAATAAAGTATTGATATTAAATACTAATTAAATACTAATATGAGAAGTGATTATGATTCTTTTTTTATTTTTAAAGCTATTTAAAATAAGCAATATATTAAAATAAATTTTTTTATACAATATACAATATATAATTATGATGAAATTGGAAATATGTTATATATGGAGGATAGTATCGGAAGAAAAGATTTTAGATTGCATTTAATGCAATTCAGTGATTTACAATTACGTGAAAAGTTATGATTTTTTACTTTTTATTTTAAGTTGTTTTTTTGGTATTTTTAAGTTGTTTGACCACTTAAAAAACACAAACAAAACAACTTAATAATTATGATTCAGACCCATTAAGTCTTAAGTGGAAAAAACAAACGACCATTTAAACAAAGTTGTCGGACCCGGCTGCATTTATAATATATATAAATATACACTGCTACAAGCCGACAACATAGACAGAGTTGCCGGACCCAACCGCATTTATAATATATGTACATATATACACATGCATGTTTATCTAATATATTTAACCTATCTTAGATTATACTTGATGTTCATTGATACGGAATCATTCAAGAGAGAATAATCCAACACTTTTTGGTCAAAAAAATAAAAGTGCTCCTCTAGATTTTTTCTTTCCTCTCCTTCCTGGTTGCTGCCTTTTTTTGATCAATAGAGATAATATATGTTTGCCATTGTTAGGACATGTACGGATCTCAACGGGACCATAATTATAAATATATATGAAAATATGGAATTATCATAGGAAATAGTCGGTGTAAAAACTAAAAATTACACTGTTACACTGACTATCTTCTCACATAATCAATGATTCTATATATAAAAAAAAAATCCACATTTTCAACTATATAATTCAAAACATTCAAAATTACATTGAATGTTTATAGAATTATAGACTCGTGAAGGAATCTGATGATGGAACAGATGATTTTACTGTAGAATTGTTTTCAAGCAAAACTCCAAGTTGAGTCACTTCCCACAAGAACAGAGACAAGAGAGAGTAAGAATTGTTTTCAAGCAAAACTCCAAGTTGACTCTGAGTAGATGGTTGGTGCATATGCACGGTATATAATGTAATAAATGAAAACGAAATTGTTTAATTTCAAAAACGAAAAAAAAAAAAAAAAAAAAGCGAATGTAAACAAAATCATGTTATTGTCTTTACTACATCAATCCCCTTACAAGTTCAGGTACTGGCTTAATTTGTAGTTTCTCGTTGGACTGATGTGGTCACAGTTTTGTGCTATTGCTCTGCTACTTCATAGTCCCACACTCCCACTAACAGGGGCGAAGTCTCTGGATAAAATAGCAAGATGGGCTAAACCAATTTTTTTTTAAAAGAATCTAAACTGTACGAAAAAAATTTATTAATATTTTTTTCTTCACTTTTGTATATAATTTTTTTATTTATTGAAATATTACAATAATTCGGGATTTCAGGTGAGAGACTCAAACCGACAACATCATCCTATCAGCTTTTGTATATAATTGTTTCGATAGAGGAAATAGAGAGAAATAGCACCAAATTGAATTGGTTTTGTGGTAATATCACCAACTTAATAAATTTTATAGAAATAGCATCAAAGTATGTGATCTGTCCAAATTATCCCTCACTTATTCTTTCTTTCTCTCTCCTTTGTTTTTTTTTTTCTTTCAAAGAACTCCGTTAATCTATCAATGGAGGTCAGACAGAACTCAAATGGAAGTCGAATGGAGGGCGAAAGACCTCCATTGGAGTCGAAATGACCTCAACCTCCATTGTTGGTCGATGAAGAAGAAGATTAAAAAAAAAATCTGGAAAAAAATCTCGGATATTTTGAAATAAGTCTCGGGTATTTGGAAATAAGTCTCAGGTAGGTCACCCAAGACTTATTTCAAGCTATTTCCAGCTAGCCGAGACTTATTTCAACTACTCGAGACTTATTTCAAAATACCCGAGACTTATTTCCAGAATTTTTTTTTTAATCTTCTTCTTCATCGACCACCAATGGAGGTCGAGGTCATTTCGACTCCAATGGAGGTCTTTCGCCCTCCATCCAACCTCCATTTGAGGTCTGTCCGACCTCCATTGATGGATCAATGGCGGTTTTTGAAAAAAAAAAAAAAAAAAAAAAAAGGAGACAGGAAGAAAGAGAGAGATAAAGAGAGACTATGGGCAACTTTAGCAGATCACCTTAATTGGTGCTATTTCTACTAAACTTATTTCTACTAAACTTATTAAGTGGGTGACTTTTCCATAAATGGCTTTGGAAAGAGTGCTAGAAATTTTAAGGACTCTTGTTTGATATTACAACCTATGATATTAATTGGATTGTCAAGATATGAAACAAGAAGAAAGAGACAGAAAAAAAAAAAAAAAATCTATTTAGGCATATTGATGAAATTTATTTACTTTCAAAAAAATATATATTTATTTTTTATGATTTTTTTACGTTAACCGTCAATATAAATGAAGGGTACAGATATTGACACCCATAAAACCTATTAGTACACCCATTTTTATAAGTATACCCATGTTTAAATTTAAAAAATAAATATTAATATAAACACCCATCCTAATATCAATAGTACCCTCATTGTAATAAATATATTATTTTTAATACATATTATTTATAAACACTCTTAAATTATTATCACACTCAATTTATTAAAAAAAATAATATTATTTTTGGAATTAAATCCTCTTTTAATGCCAATTTACGTTTGGAAATATCTTGAATGTAGGAGTTTTACAATGGGGAATACGTGGAACCACATATGAGGTTAAGAGATTTTCAATCTGAAATTCTCTTATTTATACAGTTATCTTAAAAAAATAAAAAAATAAAAAAAATAAAATAAAAAAACCTTATTGATATCTATAGCTATCATTAATAAATATATTTTGTTTATTGATAGAGTTTATAACTATACATAAAAGAAAGATAAAAACAATATGATAAATTAATAATCATTTGAGAATGGGAAAGTTTGAAACTTGAAATAAAATTTAAGTTTAATTAGGGTTTATCATAAGTTTTTTTTTTTTTTTTTTTTTTTGTGGAAAGGTAAGTTTTTTTTTTTTTGGATGCCGATATTGACACCCATAAAACTTATTAATACACCCATATTTTATTAAAAATTTTAATTACAAAAATATCATAATAAAAATTTACTAATAAGGACAAATTATTTTAATTAAAAATAAACCAAATATTATATACACTCATATCTTCAACTATATTTCTTTATTAAAAAAAACAAAAAAAAAACTTACCTTTCCAAATATATATATATATATATTCATTAAGGGCAATCTTGTTCAAAAATATTTCTCTTGGATAAAAAAAGAAAATTTATTGAGATATTACAGTTTTGCAAAGGCCGATAATTTTTTGCTACTTATGAATTTTGCTCATTTTAATATTGTATACATTAAAAATTTAAAATTGTGAATTTAAACTAATTAATAGACAAGCAGGATAATGATCACCAATTATCTAATTTTATGTGATTGGAGTGGTCAGTGGAGTGAAAGGATAGAAAGAAAAGTCAAAGAGAGTGCTCTTCTGATTCAAATCAATTCAATAGTACAAAGACACTAAAAACAGCAATCATGTAGTCTGTGAAAAAGTCCCATCTTTGCTTGATTGAGATTGACTTTCATTTCAGATATTCATGTAGGCGTTGATAGTAAAATGTTAACGCTATTCTTACACGTAATTAAGAATAAATATTAATTATTTATTTTCATTTTAGACTGTTAACAAGTTAAGACAATCACACATTTTTTCTTCGAATGTATAGTAATGTTAGACACCTCGGGTTTGTATTCTAATTACCTAGTAAAGTGTCTTTTGAATTCATATAATACTTAGTAATTAATTAATTTAATTAATTAATTTATTTTTATAAAACTCATATATATAACGATTTGAACTTAAAACATTAACAAACTGAATGATGAAGCAAATTGGGTGATGGTATTAGCTCTTTAAATTAATGTGCATATAAATACTAAATTAAAGTGACACCTCACAAATATTATAAATACTTCATTAGGGTTTATCATAAGTTTTTTATTTTTTATTTTATTTTAGGAAAGGTTTTTTTTTTTTTTTTTTTATTATTTTTTTAATAAAGAAAGATATTTGAAGATATGAGTGTATATAATATTTGGTTTATTTTTAATTAAAATAATTTGTCCTTATTAGTAAATTTTTATTAGGATATTTTTGTAATTAAAATTTTTAATAAAATATGGATGTATTAATAAGTTTTATGGGTGTTAATATCGGCACTAAAAAAAAAAACTTACCTTTCCAAAAAAAAAAAAAAAAAACTTATGATAAACCCCTAATTAAACTTAAATTTAATTTCAAGTTTCAAACTTTCCCATTCTCACATGATTATTAATTTATCATATTGTTTTTATCTTTCTTTTATGTATAGTTATGAACTCTATCAAAATATATTTTTTACTATAGATATCAATAAGGTTTTTTTTTTTTATTATTTTTTATTATTTTATTTTTTTAAGATAGCTGTAGATATCAGTAAGATTTTTTAAAGATAACTGTATAAATAAGAGAATTTCAGATTGAAAATCTCTTAACCTCATATGTGGTGTGGTTCCACATATTCCCCATTGTAAAACTCCTACATTCAAGATATTTCCAAACGTAAATTGGACCATCATTAAAAGAGGATTTAATTCCAAAAAAATATTATTTTTTTAATAAATTGGGTGTGATAATAATTTAAGAGTGTTTATAAATAATATATATTAAAAATAATATATTTATTACAATGAGGGTACTATTGGCATTAGGATGAGTGTTTATAGTAATATTTATTTTTTAAATTTAAACATGATATACTTATAAAAATGGGTGTACTAATAAGTTTTATGATTGTCAATATCCGTACCTTTTTTCTTTAATAAAGAAATATAGTTGAAGACATGAGTGTAATTAATGAGTGTATATAATATTTGGTTTATTTTTAATTAAAATAATTTGTCCTTATTGGTACATTTTTATTAGGATATTTTTGTAATTAAATTTTTTAATAAAATATGGGTGTACTAATAAGTTTTATGGGTGTCAATATCGGCACCCATAAATGAATCATATTTGAATAAATTCAAAGAAAATAGCATGATTTGATTAAAATTAGTATTTATATGCTAATCTCACCAACTACTAGCACATTATAAAATATCAATAGGAGAAAAAAAAAAAAAAAAGCGCTTGGAAGATCAAAACTTTAACTACTTTAATTAACTCTTGAAAGTGAGACACATTTTGAGAGACTGAAGATGTTAAATTTAGTTTGTGGCTTGGTGATTCACTACTTGAAAGTTGTGTTTGAGCCTTCAATATTTTATTTTATATGTTTGTTTTATGTCCGAAACATTTTATTTTAATTAAAATAATTTGATGAATATAATATTGGTAATTTGTAATAACTTAACTTTTGTCAAAAATACCAGCCTAAGATAGTTTTCAAACACCTTTGCACTTGCCTATTAGAGTAACGTCCTGAAATTATAAGTTAAGGACATTCATCACAACTATATGTTCATATTGAGTGTGAGTATTTATTAATGTGGAGATGTTGACCCATTTGAAACATGTGGTTGTGGGAGCTTGAAATTGTTATTTCAAGACCACACTAATAGGAGAAGGATTATATATATATATATATGGGGCAAGATCCATGGCCCCATTTTTTTACACAAGATTTTACACAATTTATTGTCCATTAGATTTTAGTTGTTTAGATGGACAAGATTCAATGATTTTTAATCTCTTTCTCTTTCTTCATTTAACATTTATATTTTCTCTCCCCTATCTATTTTTTTTTTTTTTTTTTTTTGAAAGAAAGAAAGAAACAAAAGACGAAAATCAGGCCGGGTAATCACCCAAAACTAGCATCTCCACGCAGGGAGGAACAGATTCTAAAAAGAACTGGTCTTCATCAATGGACAGCGACATCTTCGCAAGACTATGAGCAACCCCATTAGCACTCCTTGGAGTAAAGAGGACAGGCGGATTGGAGCACACCTCCATAAGGGACAAGATGTCAGCAATAATAATACCAATATCAGCATCAGACGGTCTGCCAGACCGAATAAAATTGACAACGTTCAAGGCATCCGACTCAACCACAAAAGGCACCAAACCTGACTCTAAGGCAAAAGTCATCCCCCGCAGGACAGCAAGAGCTTCAGCAATAGGAGGTGAGAGTAAGGCATGGATACATTGCAAACTAGAGCCCATCACCAGCCCCTGCGCATTTCTGACCACAATCCCTAACCCCACAACTCTTCCAAACTTTGGAACAGAAGCATCAGAGTTTATTTTGAAGATACCACCCTCAGGGGCCTGCCATTTAACAGGGACATCCTTGCACACCAGGGGCTTCACAGGGAGAGAATCACCAGCGGCAGAGAACTCAGAAAGATAATCTTGAGCCCACAGGACGAGGACAGATCAATAGGAACCAAGGAGTGCATAATCTGGTTCCGATGGAACCAAATTCTCCAAACCAAAACACAAAGAATCGCCACCTCCTGAAGATTGAGGGACCGAACACAAAAACAAAAGAAATCCATAAAATGTACCATTGAGGGGAAGCACAAACTAGACATAAAGGGGACAGAGGCCCTAACAGCTTTTAAATTCGGGCAATCCCACAGAGCATGGATCGTAGACTCCAGATGGCGATGGCAAAGCTGGCAGGTCACCTCCACAGACATATTTCGATTTGCCAAGTTAGTCAGAGTAGGGATCCAGTGGTGGCAAGCACGCCAAATGAACAGCCTAATCTTAGAGGGAATCTGGAGGCGCCAAATCACCTTCCACCAAGACGAGGAATCACACAGGCCAGAAGAGCTAGGACTCACCATCAAAGATTTGCCCACATGGTACCCACTTTTAACCGAATAGTTCCCATGCTTCTCAAAGTGCCGCAGAAGTTTATCATCATGCGGAAGAGAGCTAGTAGGGATGGCCAAAATAATATCCACATCATCCTGGAGAAAACCCGACTTAACCAGCTCAACATTCCACTCACCAGAGGCCTTCTTCAGCTTGTCAACAGTTGCCAAAAGAGGAAAAACAGGGGGGGTGAAAATTTTGAAAGAAGTAGGACGCGGAAGCCATCGGTCTTTGTAAATATGAATAGAGTCCCCTCGTCCAAACCTCCATCTAGACCCAGCTTCCAGAATCCCTCGACCCCACAGGATGCTTTTCCAGATAAGAGAGCCATTAGAGCAAAAACCAGCCTCAAGGAACGTCGAATTAGGGAAGTACCGCTCCTTTAGAATCCTACCAACTAACGAGTTAGGGTTCTGAATAATCCTCCAGCCCTGCTTCGCTAAGAGAGCACGATTAACAATCCCGAGGTCCCTAAACCCCAAACCCCCCTCATCCTTCCCCTTGCACAACTTCTGCTAGGTACACCAGTGAATTTTCCTGTCCGCTTCCGTACTACCCCACCAAAAACGCGCACACAATTTGTGGAGGTCCGCAATAAGCCCTTTAGGGAGCTGGAAGAGACTCATAATATAATTGGGTATAGCTTGGAGGACAGCTTTGATAAGAATCTCTTTCCCACCAGTTGACAAAATCTTGCTCCTCCACCCCTTCACCTTAGCCCAAACTCTGTCCTTAACATCATTAAAAAGCTTACGTTTATTCTTACCAGAGATGCACGGGAGGCCCAAGTAGCTTTCATGGCACCGGACAGGCGTAACCCCGATAATATCAGCCAGCCTCCGTCTATCCGTACAGCTAATGGATTACTCATACAGACAGCTGACTTCCCAAAATTAATTACCTACCCCGAAGCCATAGCATAGACATCCAGAATCCTTCTAATAGCCACACAGTCAGCCACTGTCGCATTAGAGAACAGCAAGCTGTCGTCTGCAAAAAATAAATGAGAGATCTTTGGGCCCGACAAGTTACACCTACAACCCGACAAAGAATTACGCCGAACAGCATCATTAAGCATACTAGACAAACCTTCCGCACAAATGAGGAAGAGATAAGGAGATAGTGGGTCTCCTTGCCGCAACCCTCGAGACGGAGTCACCCTCCCACAAATTTGACCATTAATAAGGAACGAAAAAGACACCGAAGTGATACATCTCATCACTCTATCCACCCAGATATTTGAAAAACCCAGACACCGCATCATAATCTTCAAAAACCCCCATTCCACCTTGTCATAAGCTTTCGACATATCAAGTTTCAACGCCATAGACCCCACTTTAGGCTTCTTAGACCGGATAGCATGGAGGCATTCAAAACCGATCACCGCATTATCCGAAATAAGCCGGTCTGGAATGAAAGCACTCTGAGATTCTGAAATTACTTCCCCAATAACCAAGCGAAACCGGTTTGCCAGAGTTTTTGCCACAATCTTATAGACCACGTTACAAAGGCTAATTGGGCGATACTCCGTAATCATCTTAGCCTTCTTCACCTTTGGGATCAACACAACCAGGGTATTATTAACAGCAGCCAGGGAACCACCATTATTCAAGACATGGAGGCACGCCTTAGTAACACTCCCACCAACTAAGTGCCAAAATTTTTGGAAAAAAAGACCAGGGAAGCTATCATGGCCTGGGGCCTTAGAGGGGGAAATATCAAACACCGCAATCCTAATATCTTCAGCCGAGAAATCCCGATCAAGGAGACAACTACTTCTCCCACTTAAACGAGGCTGAATACACCCCACAACCTTGTCCGTTACATCCATAGCCGGCTGCACAGAAGTAAACAAATTGGAAAAATAATTCACTACAATACCATCCATCTCAGGTCCATCAACACACCATCTCCCCATGTCATCAACTAGACCTGGGATCGCATTACGGGATCTTCTAGTCGAGGCTTTCATGTGAAAATACTTAGTATTTCGATCCCCCCCTTTGAGCCATTCCACCCGGGATCGCTGCTTCCAATATAACTCCTCACAATCTAGAAGATCATCAAGTTGCTTTTCAATATACCGAATACTGTCCCATGAACTGCCACTAACGTCCTCTGTAGCAGCCCGCAGCTCTATCCGCTTCCTCCGAATATCACCATTCAGCTTGCACCTGTTTCTAGCATTCCAGCCAGCCAACTTAGTAGAACATCTGTGGATACCATAAGCCACGGTCGCCATATTACCCATATCCCCCGCTTGATCCCAACTGCAAGAAATTAACTCTAAGCATTCTTCTTTCTCTGCCTAACACGTTTCAAAATGAAATCGTGATTTGTTCCTAGGCCCCTGTAAATCCACTGCCTCGGCTTGAGTCCTAATGTCCGCCAAAAGAGGTCGATGGTCGGAGTGCCAGTACTCAAGATGCTTTACAGTTGTTCGGTAGAAAAGTCTCTTCCAATCAATACAACACACCCCCCTATCCAGCCTTTCCTGAATGGAATCCTTCCCAATACGTTTATTGCACCAAGTAAAATCAGGCCCCTCATACCCCAAATCCTCCAGCCCACAGAAGTCTAGGGCTGCCCGGAACTCCTCGATCATTTTCCTAGGCCTCTGAATTCCCCCAATCTTCTCCCCATCTGAAAGAATTTCGTTGAAATCACCTGCACATAACCAGGGAAGAGAAGCCATCCCATGCAACCGCTGAAGAAGTGTCCACGCATGCCCACGTTGGGATTGATCAGGATGCCCATAGAATCCAGTAAAGCGCCATTCTCTGCCCCAATCATTCAACACCCTAACATCAATATGGAAACGGGAGAACGAGAGTAAAGAAACCTCCACCTTGTCAGACCATAAAAAACACAACCCACCACTGCGCCCCTCACAATCTACAACCAATTTTCCGACAAAACCCAACTTAACCCGAAGAGACTCTAACACCACATGAGTAGCCTTCATCTCCATCAGAAAAACCATATCCGGAGAGAATTCCTGCTTAAATTTAAGCAGAGCCCGGAAGGCCCGATTACTCCCCAATCCTCGGACGTTCCAACTTAATAGTTTCATTGTGTTCGGCAAGCCGGTGAAGACCGACCTGCTGATATCTCGGAAGATTCCCTATCATTAGAGACATCCTTTTGTTTTTTCACCACACCTAAATCTGATTCACCCATCTTCACACCCTGTCGCTTCCCCAAAATAACCCCCCCGCTTCCCTGGCTCCTGCCATGGTCGGCTTCCCTAGCTCTTCGCTTCCAATCTCCTCTGCTGTAGTTCTGAGACCCCCCAGTTTTAGTATTATCAGACCCCCCCCCCCCTCTTTTACTTAGTGTTTCTGTGAATTGGTGAAGGTCACTAGTATGATTTGAATCCAAAGCCGATGGGTTACAGAGAATCTCCACTATATCAACCTTTGGGTTTATCTCAAAAAACACCGGGGAATGGGCTTGGGTAAGGGTATGCCCATAAGAGGAACACCTTTCTAATATCAATCCCTTCCCTACCATTCCAGGCCCAACGGTCATGGGCCGGTTACTAAAGCCCAAGTCCTTACCTATCTCAGCCCGAGGCCCCTTCTTTGTCGTTTGAATATTGGGTTGTTCCCGCCCACTTTGGAAGGTAAAGACTCTCGCTTCTTCTGGGATTTCTTTCCCTAGTCTTTACCTTTATTCTTGACCCCCGAGACACACGGGATTTCTTGCATCCCCGTCCTCCCATAAATCTCGCAATCCCTCGTGATCCTCCTTCCATTTCCATCCCCAGCATTCAATGTCCGATCAGTTTTGTCTGGATCACCTTCCTTATATGGGTGATATTGGGACTCCCCGCCGGTATTGGATCCCGGTCGGCCACCTCTGAGATACCTGCCCTACAAATTTCCACCTTGTCTCCAGCTATTGTCATCCTTAGTTTGGCCCATATGCCGCCCCCAAGCCATGGCCTTCCTCATTGGTGCAGGTGCCCTCATCCATGCTCCAAACAGGAGCTTGTTACACGATCCACCTCCAACCCTTTCTGGCCTCTCTGAACATTCAGTCAAAACATGGCCAACCATCCCACATCCAAAGCAAAAATCTGGTAGCCTCTCATATTGGATAGGCATGACCGTTTCCTCCCCGTCGCCTAACACGTCAATACGGAGGCATCTTCGAAGTGGTTTGTCAATCTCCACTTCAACCCTGACTCGTAAAAATTTGCCCATGCAAACTCCAGAATCACTACCATCAATCTCTTTCACTGTTCCAATGATACTCCCCAAAAACTTCCCAGTTTCAACTGTCATACATATAAGAGGAACATTAAGGATCTGGACCCAAAAGTCAGACTTGTTAAACAACATACTCTTAATATCCCCCTTCCCTCCCGGTTCGACCAACACCATAAGAGCATCATCAAAGCTCCAAGGTCCTCCCTTTAATACTCTAACCTTATCCTCAGAGCACGAAAAGTGGAAGGCAAACGCATTCCGGGAAATCACCTCTATGTCCAACTCCTTCCTAAGCCTCCATATTTTGGCGATAACCGATTTGAAAACTTCCCCATTCACCTGTTTATTAGTCAAAATCTCCCCCACTAGACTGGATGACATCAGTTGGACTCCAGCCTCCTTCAGATCCATATTCAACTTCCTAACAGGTCCCTCCCTCTCCGTGATCGACAGTGAGGCACACATCTTCGCTATCTCCTCTGTATTCATCCCGAACAAAATAATGCATAAGCGGCCTCGGCAACCGATCACCAAGAAAACCAGTATAAGAACACCAAAAAAAACTTTTACACTAGGGTTTCAGAGAAAACCTAGCGAAAAGACTTGCTTCACCAAAAATCCTCTCCCCAATCTATTCAATTCTCCTTCCTGAATTTTATTATTTTATTCCATTCTTTCTCTTCTTTTAATTATTCTCTTTCAACTTTTTTTTTTTTTATTCCTCTCTTTCTATACTGATCTTTTTTTTTCCCTCCTATTACTTTGACATAAAACTAGAAATTTTATTGATGCATCACCGGTTGGTTTTTTCATTCTCCTCTTCTAATTTTTTGTTGTTGTTTTTTTTTATAAACTTTTTTGTTTTATCTTTTCATACACTCTTATTATGTGATTTTTCAAAACTGACAAACAATATTATTTTCACTAATATTGACTTTGTTAATGTATTTGGTATGGTAGTTTACAAACTTTTTGTTTTAAATAGGTTAAAAAACAATTATTATTTTTTTTAGAAAAAGGATAGGTTAAAAAACAATTAGATGCAATAATTTTGGCATAAATTTAGAAAGAGAAAACTTAATATCTCCATGATTTACGATAGAAATCATATCAAAGAAGTAAAAATAAGTAATTATATAATATTCGGAGTTGTCATATTTCATTAAAACTCGTATGAGAAAATATGCAATTCAATAAATTTTCATTACTACATTCTCATAAATTTTAATTGAAGTTTTTTTTTTTTTTTTTTTTTTTTGTGGTAATTAACTTCTCTCTCTTTTTTTTCCTTGACTTTTGAAAGAATATAAAAGAAATGCTAATAATTTATTACAAAAAATTTCTTTGATATTAATGGATAATGGTAAAATAAAAATTTGAAAAGATAGAGATAAAAAATTAAAAGAGAGAAAAAAGAAAAAAATGTTGAAAAGAAAAAAAAAGAAGAAGAAGATAATAATAAATAGGGGAGAGAAATACAAATATTAAATGAAGAAAGAGAAAGAGAGATTAAAAACAATTGAATCTTGTCCATTCAAGTAACTTAAATCCAATGGACAATAAATTGTGTAAAATATTGTATAAAAAAATGAGGCCATGGATCCTGCCCCTATATATATTTATATAGTCTCTCTATTGTCAGTTCGTCCTAATAACAAATATATCATATCAGGACGAAGAATGTTGACCACATATTATTAAGAAGTTTTGACAAGTGCATGCACTTTGAGTCAAAATATCTAAATATAGTAGTCCACATTTTTCATTCTGATATATTTATTATCAGGACGAACTAATAATAGAAAATCTGTATATATATCAGTTTTTCTATTGTCAGTTCGTCCTGATATAAAACATATTAGGAGGAAGAATGTGGACTATTATATTTATATACTTTGACTCAAAGTGTATGCACTTGTCAAACTTCTCTATAATTTATAGTCCACTCTTCATCCTGATATATTTTCTATTATGACGAACTGACAGTAACAAGTTTAATATATATATATTTCAAATGAAGACGTCCGTATATAACTTCATGAGGATATTGAATGTGAGTCAATAGTTTTACATACTTTGACTCAAGTGTGTATGCACTTGTCAAAACTAATGACTCACATTCAATATCCTTATGAAGTTATATTCAATATCCTTATAAAGTTATATGTGGACGTACGTATGAGAATGAGACTAATATATATATATATATATATAGATGTGTGTGGATCTTGTTATAATGGCATTGACAGACAGAATTTGCACCAAGTTTCGACATGCACTATAGCTAGTTTTTATTTTATTTTATTTTATTTTTTTTATTTTTTTTTACGGGGAATGTTACGGAGTCCAATTGATCAGGTACGGCCACTAGAATTAATGGGTTGTGTTAAAAATAATATAATCACACAGTACTAATCGAGTCAATCGGTACCAATAGTGAGATCAGGGACGGAGCCAGGAATTTCATTTAGGGGGGCATCATTAAATAATAATAAAAATGATAATTTTTTTTGAACTATTTAAAGTGCATTTAATCGAAAATGAAACATCACAAGTTTATAAAGGGCATACCCCAGGCTAAACAAAAAACTTGAGTAAAACTTTTTAATAATTCTCTATCACTGTTTCCAAATAGAGTTTAATGAGTAAAATTATTACAATTTTTTTAAAACAATGAACCTGTAATTAATTTAAAAGTTTCTACGATATAATACCTAATTAGTATTGAAATTCAGATTGAAATACATAATAAATCCAACTTTTATGCATCACATAAAAAATAATCCATTAACACTGAAAACAGTTTCAAGCAATTATGTGATAATACAAGATTAGTGGCTTAATAAGAGTAAATATTACATTTTTCTACTCTTCACTTTAAATTTTACATATCACATTCTCAAGCTTTTATGGCCCGCAACTTTATAATAACAAACATTTCTATTATATAAATTTTCAAATGCTAATAGATTAAACATACGCTAAACATGAGGTTTTTTTTTTTTTTTTTTTTTTTTTTTTTTTTTTTTTTTTGATGGTATCTATCTATCCACCTATCTAGCTAGACCATGTATTTTTTTGAAGTTTTTTACCATTGGTAGGATTGGAGCCGCTGACTTGGGAGATATTTACCCAAGTCTCAAACTCATCCATCTATCAACTGAGTTAAACTTATATTTTATTCAATTACACAATAGAAAATAAAAGAGAAATAAATAATGAAAAAAAAAGAAGAATTAGGATCAGAAGATTACCATTTACAAATTTATTTGTCAAGACTCAAGAGAATATATATATATATATATAGAACAGGTTTGATCTTTGATTTTAAAATAAAAGCACAATTTATTTTTTCTTGCTTAAATTCAATTTGCAGAGGAGGAGAGTTGAGATAGTGTTGTTTTCGTTTTATTGTATGGACAGTATGGGTCTGTTATTGGAAAAAACAATTATATGTGGGCCATGTTGTTTGACTTCATTAATTGTTAAATTAAAATAATTATTTATACATTTTTCTTGTAGTTTCAAAGTTGCAACTGTACTTTCAGACTTCCATTCGTCCAATAGTTCCAGAGAAATATTTTACAAAGAGAAAAAAAACTTCAAAATTTTTGGTTTAAATTGAAATTTGAGGGGAGGCAGTTGACCCTGCTCGCCCTTGACTGCCTCCGTCCCTGAGTGAGATCAACTGTTACGAGCACGATTCATAATGTAACTCTCACAATTAGGGAGAGCTAAGAAGTATCTCACCACACACTTTATGTCTTTATGATTTAATGGATAAACGTTGTTGACGGTGATTTTTGGATCGTTAAAAAATCAATATTTTTTTAGTATATGTAACCTAAGCTATCATCGAATCATTGATCTACTATTTGATTTTGTAAACAAACCTTCAAATTAGTTACTAATGCATGCCCTTTAATTCTTATTAGTTTCAACCCTAAAAACTCATAGGACTGCATATTTAGTAACATTACAAACTAACTCAACCGAGAACCGAAAAAACCGAACCGGTTCAATCGGTTTTTGATCGATTCACACTTTTAAATTTTATCGGATCGGTTCACTTTTTCAAAAAGTGGATATTATCGGTTTACTCGAAAAGTGAACCGATCCATTAAACGCCCACTCCTAACAATAATACGTAGACAGATTGAAGGTTTTGACTGGTCAAGATGAGATAGTCAAAACCCCTCTATTCCATGTGGATGTGATGCAGACATGTAGTCTCCGAATAGCCTGCTATAGTGCTATGGATGGCTAAATCAATGAGAATGATGGTTTGTAAAAGCAATATAAAAGAAAATAATAATGTAAGAAAATGAGATTTACGTGGAAAACCCTAAGGAAACGAAAAACCATTGTTGCTGGAAAAGCGAGATGAATATCACTATTATCACAAAGATAATGCACTCAACACCCGCTTTCTCTCTAATAATCGCTCGTGTCGTAATACAATGATTTTCACTGGGTTGATAGGGTGTTGCCCTTCTCTTTATTGTGTAAGTAACAGATTTATAGTTAGAATCCTTGTAGGATTCTAGTGTAGTTGAGTTGCAATTGAGCTCACCCACTTTTGGTGGATCGATTGCGCAACTGTCTTTCACATTTGTGAGTTGTGACAAAAGATTAATTAAGTCCCACCTTTACTCCTATACAATCTCCCCACGTTTGCAGCAGTTGATCTCGGCTTATTGCTAACCTGATCGACGGTTAATTAAAATAAAATAAAATTTGTTTCACTTGATAATCTAGGTAGGCTTTATAAGTGTTTAGGGCTTGTTTAATTAAGACTCGGTACTGCCACCCAATTTATTTTCAATTTTCAAGCTAGAATGAACAGCATACACGTATATATAGGAAGTGGGTGTGCTTTTAAAAGTGCAAGAAGTGTATTTAGTCAATACCACTTAAAATGCAAAATCAAAGCCAACCCTGCTTTACGCCTGCTTTAAAATAGGCTGTAAAATGTGTGATATCAATAACAAGAGTGACGACATTTAAACTTCCTTAAAAATTGTATATATACATCTCCTATTAGTATTTTTTTTCTTCAAAATTATAATATTTTCTATGAATAAAACTACTAAAAGGAATAAATGATAAATGATAAAAGTAATTTTAACTACAACTGATATATCATATTAAGAGAGAAAAGCAAAAGTAGTCATCCAAAACATTAGAATTTTGTTTCTAATCACATATGAAAGTTTAATTGTTATGACCACATTTTTGAGAAATTACCTTAATATCCACATTTAAATACCAGAAAAACAAAAAACAAAAGTGGAGATAAATTTGGGACAACCGAGAAAGAGAGAAAAGAGAGAAAGAGGCGTTGTTGCCGAAAGAGAAGAGAGAGAGAGAGAGAAGCGGACTCACTAGGAGAGAAGAGGGTGTCGTCACCATCACCGGAGCATCCGGAAGAGAAAAGGTTGTCGTTGCAGAAGATTTCAAGTTTTTTTTCTAGAAGATTTCAAGTTTTTACTACAAACTTCACGTTTTTTGTTAACATTTCGAGTTTTTATTGAAGATTTCAAGTTTTTACAGAAGATTAAAAGTTTTCGAACCAGTGAAACTTAAAATCTTCTGGAAAAAAACTTAAAACCTGATTTAATTCAATTTTTCATAAAACACACACAAAAGTGATACAATAACGTTAAACTCATGTTAAAGTAACTCTTTGCAACTCAATTAATGAACAAATGAAAGATATTTACACACTTTAAATTGATTTACAGCAAATCGGAAAAGTTTTTCCTCAATAACTTCTTCTAATCTTCAACACAATTCCGAGATCAAATCATCCTCTAATTAGTCGATTTACATGAACAACAATCAGAATTTGATGAGGAAGGAGAAGAGAGAAGATGGTAGAAAAAACTAAAGAAAATAAAATAAAAATCAATGTTGGGGGTATTTTTATAATTTAAGGATATACACTGATTTTTTTTTTATTTTTTTTTATTTTTTTAAATATGGTTATTAACAGTTAAACTTTCGTATATGGTTAAAAAAGAATTTTCCACGTTAGATGTAATCATTTTTAACAATTTCCACTCATTATTATATTAATGCAACCTTTAATATTTTGAACATGTATAATATTTATGATTGAAATATTCACTATTTATTAAATTAAAAATATTAAATAACTATTAAAAATATTTTTAAAAATAGAAAATTATTTAATTTAATAAAATTAAAAATAAAAATAAAATTATTTTTTAAGAAAAAAATTAAGGAGGCGTGCTGCACGAGATGTCAAGATCCATGCTTTTCGTTTTATTT
This sequence comes from Acer campestre, assembly GCA_954870605.1. Classification (NCBI taxonomy): domain Eukaryota; kingdom Viridiplantae; phylum Streptophyta; class Magnoliopsida; order Sapindales; family Sapindaceae; genus Acer; species Acer campestre. The sequence goes on from OX940800.1 coordinate 6,820,204, forward strand.
TTATTTTAATTATTTTATAAATTATCTTTTCATAAAAAAATTATAATTTATTACTTTATAAAGATATTTATGGTAATATCTAGATTGTAGAGTGCGACTACAAACTACACCATTTAAAAAATGCAGAATTTCATATAAGTCCCATTTTTTTTTGTCAATTTGTCACCTTTATAAATGTCTTTCCATATTTATCACTTTAATCCTTATTTTTTCTAAAACTCATCACTTTAGTCCATTTGATCAAATATTTGAAAGTCAACTATTTTTAAATATGTGAAAGTACACTTTTACCCGTATTGCTATTTAATTTAGCTAAAATGATTATCTTAACTTTAAATTAAAATGAAAAACAATAAAATTCTCAATAATAAAATCTTAAATAAATATATTTAAAAAATATTAAATAAATAATAAAAAAATACCCATTAATCTTTTCTTATTATTTTGTATTTTTTTTTCATAATGGATATTTATTTAGCTAATATAATCATTTTAGCTAAATAAAAATCCATTATGAAAAAAAAAATACAAAATAAGAAAAAATTAATGAATTTTTTTATTATTTATTTAACATTTTTTTTTTTTTTTGTAATCTATTTATTTAAGATTTTATTATTGAGAATTTTATTGTTTTTTCATTTTAATCTAAAGTTAAGATAATCATTTTAGCTAAATTAAATAGTAATATGGGCAAAAGTATACTTTTATAGGTTTTAAAATAGTGGACTTTCAAATATTTGGTCAAATGGACTAAAATGATAAGTTTTGAAAAAAATAAGGACTAAAGTGATGAATACGGAAAGACATTTATAAAGGTGATAAATCGCCAAAAAAGTGGGACTTATATGAAATTCTGCCTTTAGAAAAATTTAATGGGGTACTGGAAATACAAAAGGGGTACATATATCGCCACTCATATAGCATATCTCTACATATATCACACATCGTGAACAATCCACATCATATATATTCCATGATTGTAATGTAATCATATTATATATTTTATTGAACATTATATATATTAGTGTTATAAATTAAATCGAAACAATAGGAAGTGATGACTAAGTAAAGAACAAAGAAATAAATAATAAATAATAAATAAAGAAAATAGAAAAGAGATGTGAGATTAGAAGCAAGGGAGATAGGCGAGAGAATTACCTTTTATATATTCTGATATCAACTGTTGAACAACAACAACCACATCGTTTACAACAAAAAACCATATATAGACAACAAAGAGAGGGGTGGTTGTTGTAAATATTCTGCCACCTATTTAACTTAAACATCAAGTAAAATAAATCAAGCTTCCACGTGTGTTAAAAATCACCACATAGTTTCTTTGACATGTATTATGACAGGTGGAAATCCACCACTTTACAACACTCCCTCTTGGATTTTCACCATTTGTATCTTAGTTTGCTAGGAAAAATCCGGTGGGACAAAAACCTTAGCAAAAATATATACAATGATCTTCGGATCAAGTGGTGTGGATGTATTTAGAACTGTCTCATTAAAACCTTTCCGGTAAAACCCAATGAGACAAAATCCGGTATAAGGAAAAAAAGTACAGTACATATATATCCATTCAAAAATTTTGCTCCCCCTGATTGAACGCTCCCCCTAAATGAAACTTCAATATCAATCTTGTAATTTGCAGAGTCGACGCATGCCAATCCTATATACCAGTTTCTCAAAAGTTGATGTAGGCAATGTTTTGGTAAACAGATCTGTAAGATTATCTGTAGACCGTATTTGTTTAACATCGATTTGTCGGCTCTGTTGAAGTTCATGAGTATAGAAGAATTTGGGAGAAATATATTTGGTTCTGTCTTCTTTGATATATCCCCCTTTAACTTGAGCGATACAAGCCGCATTATCTTCAAATATTAGTGTCGGTATTCATGTAGATAATGGAAATCCACATGTATTTTGAATATGATAAATTACTGGCCTTAGCCACATGCATTCTCGGCTTGCTTCATGAAGTGCAAGGATCTTAGAATGATTAGATGATGTAGCAACAATAGTTTGCTTTGTGGAGCGCTAGGATATTGTTGTACCATTATAGGTAAAAACATACCCTGTTTGTGAACGAGCTTTATGAGGATCAGATAGATACCTGGCATCAGTATAACCAATTAAACCTGAAAAGTTGTTAGATTTTAAAAAATATAACCCTAAATCTTTTGTTCCACGAAGATAACGAAAAAGATGTTTGATCCCATTCCAATGTCTTCGAGTTGGTGCTGAACTGAATCTAGCAAGCAAATTTATTGAAAATGCGATATCTGGTCGAGTACATTGAGCCAGATATAATAAAGCACCAATTGCATTAAGATATGATACTTCAGGACCAAGTATCTTTTCACCATCTTCCAGTAGTCGGAATGGATCTTTTTTAGGATCAAGGGTTCTAACAATCATAAGAGTAATTAATGGGTGAACATTATCCATATTAAATCTTTTCAAAATCTTTTCAATATAAGCTGATTGATGGATAAGTATTCCGTCTGATTTATGCTAAATCTCTAGACTGAGACAATATTTTGTCTTTCCCAAGTCTTTCATTTCAAATTTCATTTTCAAATATTCAACAGTTTTCAGGAGCTCTCTAGGAGTTCCAGTCAAATTCATATCATCAACGTAAACTGCTATAATAGTAAATCAAGATTCTGATTTCTTTATGAAGACACATGGGCATATGAGATTATTGATATATCCATCTTTAATCAAATATTCACTAAGGCGGTTGTATCACATGCGCCCAGATTGCTTTAATCCATATAAGGACCTTTGTAATTTAATCGAGTATAAATTGTGAGGTCTCGAGTTGTATGCTTCTGGCATTCTAAATCCTTTTGGGATTCATATAAATATCTGAATCGAGTGAGCCATATAGGTAGGTAGTTACTACTTCCATAAGACGCATTTCAAGTCTTTCTGAGACAGCCAAACTTATCAGAAATCGAAACGTAATTATATCCATCACTGGTGAATACGTCTCATCAAAATCAATACCAAGTCAGTGTGAGAAACTCTGTGCTACGAGTCGTGCCTTATATCACACCACCTCATTTTTCTCATTACGTTTCCGTACAAAAACCCATTTATATTCAACAAGTTTGACGTCTTTAGGCGTCTGGACTATTGGTCCAAATACTTTACGTTTGGTTAATGAAGCCAATTCTGCTTGAATTGCTTATTTCCATTTAGGCCAATCAGATCTTTGTCTACAGTCATTGAGGTTATGAGGCTCATAATTATCATTTAAAATTTCAGTAGCCATTGTGTACGAAAATATATCATCAATGATTGTTTCTTCACGATTTCACACTCCTCTTGTATAATTTATAGAAATTTTCTCATTTTTATGTTCTTGTATCTCTTCAGAGATTCCTTCCCCTGCAGGGGTCTCTTGTGTCCTTTCAGGGACATCTAACTCTTGTGGAGTTGATTCAGAAAAAGTGGATTTATTTATCATTTCAGGAACATGATCCTGATATTTTGTTTTCTTCCTTCGGGGAATAGTATCTTTCGAACCAAGTGGCCTACCACGCTTCTGGCGTATAGTAGATGATTCTTTTGCTATTATTTGTTTAAATCGTTCTTCTGGAACAATCACCCGTGCTGGTACATTAACAGCTGAGATGTGTGATTTTGTTACCTTAGTAGCATTTGTAAATCCATCTGGTAACTGATTTGTTATTGTTTGAAGATGAACTATCTTGCGTACTTCATTATCACATTGAGATGTGTATGGGTCAAGATGAGTTAGACCAGGAACTTTCCAAGAAAATTCACGCTTCTCTTCAGGAGAAGTTTTTCATTTCCCTAATGATGGGAAATTTCCCTCGTCGAAATGACAATCAGCAAATCGTGCAGTAAAAAGATCACCAGTTAAAGGTTCTAGATATCTAATAATTGATGGTGAATCTAAACCAACATATATTCCCAAACGTCGTTGGGGTCCCATTTTATTTCTATTTGTAGGTGCAATTGGGACATATACTGCACAGCCAAAAGTACACAGATGAGAAATATCTGGTTGATGGCTAAATACAAGTTATACAGGAGAATATTGATGATAAGCAGACAAGCAGTGGGATGAAGACGAATTAATGCAGCAGCATGTAAAATAGCATTTTCCCAAACAGAAATTGGTAATTGTGTTCGTAATAATAAAGTTATTGCAATTACCTGGAGACGCTTGATAAATGATTCTGCTAATCCATTCTGAGTATGAACATGTGGAACTGGATGCTTAACATCAATTCCAACTGATCTGCAATATTCATCAAATGTCTTAGAAGCAAATTCACCAGCATTATCAAGACGGATTGATTTGATCGGATGATCGGGAAAATGTTCTCGAAGTCTGATAATCTGTGCGAGTAATCTTGCAAAAGCAACATTGCGTGTTGATAATAAGAAAACGTGTGACCATCTGCTGGATGCATCAATTAAGATCATAAAATAGCGGAACGGTCCACTTGGTGGATGAATAGGTCCACATATATCCCCTTGAATCCTTTGTAGGAATGATGGGGATTCAAAACCAACCTTAGAATGAGATGGTTTTATTACTAACTTCCCTTGTGAACATGCAGTACATAAATTTTCGTGGAATAAAAGAATCTTCTGATTCTTTAATGGATGTCCATGAGAATTTTCAATGATTCTACACATCATTGTAGATCCCAAGTGACCAAGACGATTATGCCAAAGCATAAATATTTTTGGGTCTAAGAACTTCTGGTTCATAGCTGCATAAACTTCTATACCTCTTATAAGAGTGTAATATAATCCAGATGATAAACAACGTCGCTTTTCCATAATGAGCTTCTGGCCTGAATTATGAGAAGTAATGCACAGATACTCAATATTCTCATCACTTATAGTTTCTATGTGATATCCATTACACCGTATATCTTTGAAACAAAGTAGATTTCTTCTGGATCTACTTGAATATAAAGCATCACTGATACATATTTTAGTATCGTTTGGTAACAATATCATGGCTCTACCGGAGCCCTCCATCAGATCTGCTGGACCCGATATTGCATTAACATTTGCTTTGAGTAAGGTTAAATTCAGAAAGTATTTCTGATTTCGCAGAATTGTATGTGCCGTTGCACTATTGGTTAGACATATATTTCTTGTATCTTGCTTTTCAGTATCACTCAACTTATTGTTTAAAAGCATATCTATTCACAATGGAAAATAAAGTGCATATTAGACAAAGTGATCAAAATTATAAACATACAGATATGAACAAATATCACTTCATAAAACAAAATCATGAATCATATTGATTTTTCGAACTTCCTGTTCGACCATGAACTACAGGTTCATAAAATTCAGAAAACTTCAGGTTCTAAATAGAAATTACAAATTGACTTTCTAGATGAAAGAATCGTAACTTGATCCTATTCAGAATTTCCGATTCTAATAAACTTTGACATAAAAAATTTAATATCACAATTTAAATTGAAGTCAGAGCTTTAAGTCTGATTAGAACTTCATGTTCAAAACTTAAGAACTTCAAGTTCAGATTCAATTACTTCGTATTCAAAATTAGAACTTCAAGTTCTATATAGAATTCAAATTTTGGAATTTCAGATCCCAAGTATGACATTCATGTATATATTAATGAATCCAGAACTCCATATTTTTATTGAAATTTAAAATTTAGAACTTCAGATTCTAATTGGTTTGTAAAATCTTGCCAACTTAAATATTATAATGATAAATCCAAAAACTTCATATTCTGGTTAGTCGGTCTAGCCGAGCATGGTTTAAATTTCAGAAACTTAACAATTGACCTAGTTAGGCTCAACACATAATTTATATAAATCCAGAAACTTTAGGTTCTAGTTAGTTGGCATACTCAGATACATAAATTGCATAAAATTAAATAGATGCGTAAAATTAAAATAACAGACAATACAACATAAATAAGATGAAGAAGAATGAAAGAATAACAATATGAGATAAAGTGAATAGGGGAGAAAATTTATTATTTGCTTTTATTGATGATTTCGGATTACATCCTGACCACACAATTTCAGCTATGTAGTGATTTTGAACAAAACAGTATTATACTTAGAGACTGATCCAAAGTCTTGAAAGCATAAATGTTACCACTGATACCTAGCATTTGGTAATGCAACATCGGGTTGGTTATCAAATTGGTCTTTAAATTCTTGCCATAGAACTTCTGGTTCTGTTACAGTTAGGTATTGAGCTTTTAGATCGTAATTGTCCCTAGACACTTCCAGTGCAGCAAATTTCAAATTTGCAAGTTTTGACATTATTACAACTTATGGTTATCCGAAAATCACAATCAGAGTCAGAACTTCTGGTCTGATAAAAATCCGAGAAATTTAAATCTTCAAATATATATAAAAAAATAAATCCAGAAATTTCAGATTCAGGCAATGATAAATAAATCCATGAACTTCAGGTTCTGGATGAGTAACCAAATTGTTTAAATAAAAATTGCATAAGTAAAATGCGTAATAATAAATGCAAAAAAAGTAAATCCAGAACTGTAGGTTCTGGTAGGTCAGTATAGCCAATCTCATAAAAGCATATAAATAAATAAATGCGGGAAAGTAAATTGCTTAAAAGTAAATAAAATGTAGTAAAGTAAATTGCATAAAAGTAAAATGCGAGAAAGTAAATTCAGAACTGTAGGTTCTGGTATTAATAAATAAAAGGGAGAATCGCAAATACCCCCCCGACTTTTAAGCTAATGGCAAATCAAACCTTCTGGTTTGAACAATCAGCAAATAACCTCCTACAAATTTGAACAATCAGCAAATAACCCCCTACAAATAAGCAAATAACCCCCTACATGCAGCAAATAATGCAAGGGTTACTTAACGGTAGGGGGTTGTTTGCTGATTGTTCAAACCAGAGGGTTTGATTTGCCATTTGGTTAAAAGTCGGGGGGGGGGGGGGTATTTGCGATTCTCCCTCTGGAAGCTTCAGGCTCCAGTAATAATAAATTCAGAACTTCAAGTTCTAGTAATAAATCTATGAACTTTAGGTTTCAGTAGTAATAAATTCAGAACTTCAGATTTTAGGAATAACAGCATTCGTGCTGATAACATGTTATAAATTAAATCGAAACAATAGGAAGTGATAACTAAGTAAAGAACAAAGAAATAAATAATAAATAAAGAAAATAGAAAAGAGATGTGAGATTAGAAGCAAGGGAGATAGGCGAGAGAATTGCCGTTTATATATTCTGATATCAACTGTTGAACAACAACAACCACATCGTTTACAACAAAAAACCATATATAGACAACAAAGAGAGGGCTAGTTGTTGTAAATATTCTGCCACCTATTTAACTTAAACATTAAGTAAAATAAATCAAGCTACCACATAGTTTCTTTGACATGCATTATGACAGGTGGAAATCCACCACTCTACAACAATTAGTTGCTAAATTATATCTTTTTATTTTAATACAACTCTGCCCAAGTCAAATCTTAGTATAGTATACCTGCCCTCCACTAAGAAGCTATCGGTGAAAATTAACATTAAAAAAATTCCAACAATTTTGTTTTAAATAAATATTGAGGCTGACAAGATCATGAACTAGTTTTTTTGGAAGAAAAAAAAAATCAATTTCAGTTTCTAATGATACAAATTAACTCCGGGAAAAGTCAGGACTTTTATGATTGTTGTGAGAACAAATTGGAAAGTGGTTGTCTACACCGGATATAGCCTTAATTGTATGATTATTATAGGGATAATTACCCTGGTGGCCACCAATTAGAATCACCACTATCAAAATGACCATTAGATGAGGGGTTGGTTTTAAAATGATCATTTTTTACGTACACCGTTACACTAATGGAAATTCCATCAACTTCCATCAAATGAGTGGTATTTTTATAAATATTAATAAGAGGATGACATTAATTTATTTTAGGTGTTTTTTAGAAATCAATTTTTTCTTTTGTTTTTTGAAACAAATAATTATATTTACTGTGTGTATATTTTTTTAGATTTTATAACCTTAATATTCTCAAAAAATATATATATATATAATAATTATCAAGTGAGGTATACCTTAATTTAATTTCAGTAAGGCCTTGATGAAATTACATCGATTTTTATGAAATTTTTTATGGATGATAAGTTCATTGAAATATACATATGAATAAAATTTGAGAATTTTTCAAGTACTAGAACTATTGTTTTTGATTTTTCTCATTTTTCTATCATTTTTCCAATACCTTTATATTTTATAAAATCGACATAAATAGTTGTAGTGCTTGAAAAATTCTCAAATTTTATTCATATGTATATTTCATTAAACTTATCATCGATAAAAAAATTCATAAAAATTGATCTGATTTCATTAAGGTCCTTACCGAAATTAAAGTGAGGTATACTATATTTCTTTTTTAAAAAGATTAAAGCTACAAATCTAAAAAATATAAATATATTAGAGATAAGTTGATAAGATATATATATATATTTTGAGATATGCTATACGTATATACACGCACTAAATATAATTATTCGCTTCAAAAAACAAAAGAAAAATTTGATTTCCAAAAAACATCTAAAATAAATTAATGTCATCCTTTTATTTACCAAAATGTCAATCATTTGATGGAATTACTATTAGTGTAACAATGTTCGCAAAAAATGACCATTTTGAAACCAATTTCCCATCTAATGACCATTTTGATAGTGATGACCCAAATTGATGGTCACCAGGGTAATTATCCTATAATTATATCCGAAAATTTAAACAAAAGAGTAAAATGTCGATTTTAATTGAGTCATTGTAGAGGATGGATCCAAAAATTTTTGTTTCTATAAACCATTATACTAAACCAAAATATTTAAGGATCAAAGTACAAAATTTACAAATTTAATGGGTAAATATATAAATTTTTTAAGTATTTTTTTTATATTTTTTATGGTCATTGAAAGAATAGGTCACGGACATGGCCCTTTCACCCGTTCCTCAATTGGTGATGTGATGCCTTTTGATTCTTAAAAACACAAGTGTGTGTGTGAAAGCAACATTGTATGTAACTGAACTAGTCTTTGGCTTAATAAGAGAATGACATTTATTTTAGATATTTTTTGAAAATTAATTTTTTCTTTTATTTTTTGAAATGAATAATTATATTTACTGTTTGTATATTTTTTTAGATATTTTTTTAGATTTTATAACTTTAATATTCTCAAAAAAGAAATATATATATATATATATATCTATATAATAATTATCAAGTGATGTATACCTTAATTTAATTTTGGTAAGGATTTTGATGAAATTACATTGATTTTTATGAATTTTGATATGAAATTTTTTGTGGACGATAAGTTCATTGGAATATACATATGAATAAAATTTTAGAAATTTTCAAGTACTAGAACTATTGTTTTTGAATTTTCCCATATTTCTATCATTTTTCCAATGCCTTTACATTTTATAAAATCAAGATAAATAGTTGTAGTGCTTGAAAAATTCTCAAATTTTATTCATATGTAGATTTCATTAAACTTATCATCCATAAAAAAAATTCATATCAAAATTCATACAAATCGATCTGATTTCATTAAGGTCCTTACTGAAATTAAAGTGAGGTATATTATATTTCTTTTTTAAAAAGATTAAAGCTACAAATCTAAAAAATCTAAATATATTAGAGATAAGTTGATAAGATATATATATTTTGAGATATGCTACATGTATATACACGCACTAAATATAATTATTAGCTTCAAAAAACAAAAAAAATTGATTTCCAAAAAACATTTAAAATAAATTAATGTCATCATCTTATTTACCAAAATGCCAATCATTTGATGGAATGACTATTAGTGTAACAATGTTCATAAAAAAATGACTATTTTGAAACCAATTCCCCATCTAAAGACCATTTTGATAGTGATGACTCAAATTGATGGTCACTAGGGTAATTATCCTACAATTATATCCGAAAATTTAAACAAAAAAGTAAAATGTCGATTTTAAGTGAGTCATTGTAGAGGATGGATCCAAATTTTTTTGTTTCTAGAAACCATTATACTAAACCAAAATATTTAAGGATCAAAGTACAAAATTTCAAAATTTAATGGGTAAATATATAAATTTTTTAAGTATTTTTTAATTTTTTTTGGTTATTGAAAGAATAGGTCACGGACATGGCCCTTTCACCCGTTCCTCAATCGGTGATGTGATGCCTTTTGATTCTTAAAAAACAAGTGTGTGTGTGTGAAAGCAACATTGTATGTAATTGAATTAGTCTTTGGCTTAATAAGAGAATGACATTAATTTATTTTAGATATTTTTTGAAAATTAATTTTTTCTTTTGTTTTTTGAAATGAATAATTATATCTACTATGTGTATATTTTTTTAGATTTTTTTTAGATTTTATAACTTTAATATTCTAAAAAAAGAAATATATATATATCTATATAATAATTGTCAAGTGATATATACCTTAATTTAATTTTGGTAAGGACTTTGATGAAATTACATCGATTTTTATGAATTTTGATATGAAATTTTTTGTGGACGATAAGTTCATCAGAATATACATATGAATAAAATTTTAGAATTTTTCAAGTACTAGAACTATTGTTTTGAATTTTTCCCATATTTCTATCATTTTTCCAATGCCTTTATATTTTATAAAATCAAGATAAATAGTTGTAGTGCTTGAAAAATTCTCAAATTTTATTCATATGTAGATTTCATTAAATTTATCATTCATAAAAAAATTCATAAAAATCGATATGATTTCATTAAGGTCATTACCAAAATTAAAGTAAGGTATACTATATTTCTTTTTTAAGAAGATTAAAGTTACAAAATCTAAAAAATTGAAATATATTTGAGATAAGTTGATAAGATATATATATATATATACAATCTTTCTATTGTTAGTTCGTCCTGACAATAAATATATCAGGACGAAGAATGTGGATCATAGATTATGAAGAAGTTTTGATAAGTGCATACACTTTGAGTTAAAGTATGTAAATATAGTGGTCCACATTCTTTGTCCTGATATATTTATTGTCAAAACGAACTGACAATAAAAAATATGTATATATATATATATATTTATTTTGAGATATGCTATATGTAATATTAGGGGTGGGCAAAAAAGCCCATACACCGTAAACCGGACCAAACCAAGCCAAACCAAACCTAACTGCTTGGTTTGGTCTGGTTTTGTACTTAAAAAAAAAAAAAAAAAAAAAAAAGTCGTATGGGTTTATTTTATTAAAACCGTACGGTTCGATCTGGTCTATAGTCAAAGTATATTAAACTCGGATTGAACCATAAACCGAATACTTTTAGTATTATAATTATATTTACATCCAAAACTTTTTAATAAATTTTTTAAAATAAAAGGTTAAAGTCAAAAACCTTAATTTATTATTTCATATTTGTTTTTAACTTTTTTTCGGCCACCAATTATTCAAGTTCGTACAAAATGAAAAACCTCCATTAACAAATAAAACTCCAAGCATGGGATGGTAAAAAATTTCAATTTGTTTCCATTATTTTACAAAGTTATCACTAATAATAAAAAATAATTAAACTAAATTAGTGCAATTTTCATGATTTAGATGTTGACTTGTATATATTCAATTGCATCGTCATGATTATAGTAATAACAAATGATTTTATTTATTATTATTTTTTCTACTTCCAAGAATTCTACACAACACTTTATTTTTATTACTCTTTTAGCTTCTTTTTTTTAGTTCGATGAACCGTACGTAACAGTAACTTGCATGTCTCGTTAATTGCTCACTTTATCATGTCATATATATTTTGCAATGGTCAAGCATTTGGATTTCAAGTCAAAAACCGTTAAACTGAACTAGACTAGACCGAATAAATATAGTTTGGTCTGGTCTGATCTGAAAAAACGAATGATCTAAACTGGTCATATTTTTCAAAAGACGGAAATTTTTGGTTTGGTCCGGTTCTAATCGAAACCGGACCAAACCGAACCATGCCCAGCCCTAATACGTATATACACACACTAAATATATTATTCGTTTCAAAAAACAAAAGAAAAAAATTGATTTCCAATAAACATCTAAAATAAATTAATGTCATCATCTTATTTACAAAAATGCCACTCATTGGATGAAATGACTATTAGTGTAACAGTATTCGTAAAAAATGACAATTTTGAAACCAATTCCCCATCTAATGACCATTTTGATAGTGGTGACCTAAATTGATGGTCACCAGGGTAATTATCCTATAATTATATCTGAAAATTTAAACAAAAGAGTAAAATCTCGATTTTAATTGAGCCATTGTACACATCTCCTTACGTAGAGGATGGATCCAAAAAAATTTGTTTCTAGAAACCATTATACTAAACCAAAACATTTAATGATCAAAGTACAAAATTTCAAGGGTATTTTCTATCATCATCATCATCATCATCATCATCATCATCAGATGTATTTGGTCTTCTGCAAAAATTACCTGCAGCGGCCACTCTTCTTCTCCGTTCCGTCGTCGGTTTCTCGCTGTGGCAGCGGGAGTTGGCGGTTACGTCGTCCACTTGGGCGATCTTCCTCCTCCTCGTGCTAGGCTGTCCCGGTCAGATGGGGTCTCCGGAGGCTGCTACGACGGCCCTTTCGTTGCCTGGAAGTCTCTCTCGCGTCACAGGGTGGGACATTTTGTCCAAGAGACGGCGGCAGCTGTTAGATCGGCCGATCCTTATGGTTTCTGGCCAGATCTGGTGTGATTTGGCATGAGTTGTCTAGATCGGTGGTCTTGGAGCTTGTCCGACCCCATCCTCTCCGTCGAGACACCACCGGCAGTTGGCTTTGGCGACCTTTTCTCTGATCTTGGTGATTAAGCTTGGTCGGTTTTTATGTTTTGCGGCGCCGGGATAGGGAACTGGTGGAGGTTTGATTGGTATGGTGGTTTGGGGTTTGATTAGGCATCTCCGACGTCTCTGCTTGGTAGGCGGCGTCCTGGTGGGTCTTCTCCGGCAATCTGGTCTCTCCTCCGGATCGGTTTCAGCCCGTTTAGTTGTTTTTCCAGTTTTGTTTTGTTTTGTTTTGTTTTGTTTTGTTTTGTTTCTGTTTTGGTTGTATTCCCACTTCTGTGTGGGCGTTTTCTCCCGTTGTGGGACTCTGTTCTGTGCTCGTGCTCGTGCTCGTGCTCGTGCTCGTGCTCGATTGGCTTTACTTGTGGAGTCCTAGTTATGGTTGTAACCTTGCCCTGGATCTGGTTTACCAGGTTTTCAGGTGCCCTTTCCATCAAAAAAAAAAAAAAAAAAGTACAAAATTTCAAAATTTAATAGGTAAATCCGTAAATATATAAATTTTTGAAGTTTTATTTTTGGTTGTTGAAAGAATAGGTGACGGACATGGCCCCTTCACCCTTTCCTCGATTGGTGATGTGATGCCTTTTATCCTTAAAAAACAAGTGTGTGCGTGTGAAAGCAACATTGTATGTAACTGAATTAGTCTTTCGCTTACTAAGAAGACAATTGGACACCTAAATTGACATTACTTATTTTGTTGGCGGCATTATACGGTAAGCCAGCTCCTCTATTCTTTCTTACCTTTTTTTTTTTTTAACTTCTAAAATGAAATCGTGAATAAAATAATATTATTGAAAACATTAATCATATATATAGTTGAAAATAAGACCATATCAACAAAGTCTAGACCCAACTCCCAAGTCCCAACCCCACACACAAGATTAGATTCTTTATTTAATCATATATTAATTTAATAAAGCAGCCAACTTGCAAATTTTAAGCTTCTAATAAGAAAAATTAATGATAGAACTTTTGTTTTTAAACATGACACCAAACGGTTGTCGGTACTCGTCGACATCAACCACAACATGCACAATCCAAATATTACTCTCACCGCTTTTCACACATATCTGTAAACTATACACGATGAGATTTGAAAATTAACTATAGAACTTTTAACATCTCAAATACTCTGATGAGATAAAGTGGGTTCGGTAGTAAATCCTCCACACTTGCATCACGAGATTATGTATTCAAGTCATCATCTCTTTGAAAAAAAACCCCAAATTAATTTAATACTTAACATCCCATATACTCATTAGTGTTGTCCATGGACAAACATTTTTATTTTTATTTTTTTTGAAATACAACTACTGTCGGGACCCGGTGAGCTTAATCAGTCTCTATAAGAACGGTTCAGAATATTATTCCCACTACCATGGAGAGTTTACAGCATATGAACTATAACTCTCACAATCGGAGAGAGGGCAGCTCCCACAAATCAGGAGAAAACTTCTTACACAGGCTTGTAAGATGCGTTTGGTGAGACTTGAACCCCTGACCGCTAGGTGTGGAAGGGAGGTGCACAACCATCTCTACTAAGAGGTGATGTGCTGTCCATGGACAAACATGAGTTGTGAAAAATCTTTATGACTCAAATTTATTCATCTATTCATCAGTCTTTTAATTTGTTTATTTTTTATTATAAGCTTTATATCATCTATATGACTATATGGATACAAGACCACATAATCAAGAGAAAGAAAACAAGACACAAATTGCACTCGAACCAGAATCAGAAAAGAAAAAAAAAAAAAAACAGTTTGGTGTGTCGTGAGTGTGTGTGTGTGTTTTTCATGACATTTATGTAGATATCATAAAACAAAACTTAATATTTAGCCTAATCAAGAGATTCAAGATTAATAAAAACGCACTAATTTTCTGTTAAAAATAATCCAATCATGAAAAATAAGAAGAGAAGAGAAGAGAAGAGAAGAGAAAAGACAGAGAGATTGGTCATTGGTGGGTGTAGTAGTGGATCAAATCTCACAAGTTGTTAAAAATGTTAAAAATCCATTGGAGCCCAAAACTGTAAGCTGGCATGTGAATACGTGATCCATATCCAAGCCACTCCATTGGACATACAAACGTGGACCCAATAACACTTCTGTCTTCTGACTCTTCTCTTCCTCTTCCAATTTCCGATAAAAAAGACTTATGTAAAAGGTAAAAAAAGGAAAGGAAGAAGGAAAAAAAAAAACCAAAATCTACAAAGCTACTGTTGTCTGTCTGTCAACCAAAAAAAAAAAAAAAAAAAAGAAAGAAAGAAAAGGTTTATAATGAAAGAAGAGGCAACCGGTTTTGACCTTGTAAAACTCGTCCAGTCCATCCACCGTGAATGATTCTTCCATTTCTAAAAATTATTGTAAATCCTCCACATCTCACAAACCATTGCTCTCAGCCTCTCATATCACACACAACACAAATAGAACACAAACACAAACTCAAATTTGCAGCTCATTATTTTGTCAACTACCCTAGCGCTCCTTATCTCCTCTAATAATCATTCACCGGATTTAAAGCTGAAAACTTTACATCGAAGAAAAAAAGAAAAGAAGAGAAGAGAAGAGAAGAGACGAAACCCAGTTGTTAATTCGATAACTTTGATTCGTTTCTTTGATCTGTTTTGTGTTTTATAGGTAGTAGAGTTGATAAAGATTTGAACTTTTTGTTGATTTTGTTGTGGGCGTAATAAGTCCGCTAGCTGTTGTGGTTTTTTTAATGGCGGACAAAGTGAAGCAACTTTTGGCGAAGCCGATCCAGTTGGCCGATCAGGTGGTGAAAGCGGCGGATGAGGCTACTTCCAACAAGCAGGACTGCGCCGAACTCAAGTCAAAGACAGAGAAACTGGCGGCGCTGCTGAGGCAGGCGGCGCGTGCCAGCGCCGAACTCTACGAGCGTCCCACGCGGCGGATCATTGACGACACCGAGCAGGTGCTCGAGAAGGCCTTCTCTCTGGTCTTCAAGTGCCGTGCTAACGGCCTCATCAAGCGAGTCTTCACCATCATCCCCGCCGCCGCGTTCCGGAAGATGTCGTCACAGTTGGAGAACTCAATCGGGGACGTCTCCTGGCTCCTCCGCGTCTCTGCTTCCGCCGATGACCGCGGAGACGAGTACCTGGGGCTCCCACCGATCGCCGCCAACGAGCCGATCTTATGCTTGATATGGGAACAGATTGCGATTCTGTTTACTGGGTCACTCGACGACCGATCCGACGCCGCCGCAAATCTCGTGTCTCTGGCGCGTGACAATGACCGGTACGGGAAGCTGATCATGGAAGAAGGTGGGGTCGGGCCGCTGTTGAAATTGGTCAAAGAAGGCAAATTGGAAGGTCAGGAGAACGCAGCGAAAGCGATTGGGTTACTGGGGCGCGATCCAGAGAGCGTTGAACACATGATCCACAGTGGAGTCTGCACGGTGTTTGCGAAAATACTCAAAGAAGGTCCAATGAGAGTACAGGCTGTTGTGGCCTGGGCTGTGTCCGAATTGGCTGCGAATTATCCGAAATGTCAAGATCTTTTCGCGCAGAACAACATCATTCGATTGCTGGTTGGACATCTAGCATTCGAGACTGTCCAGGAGCATAGCAAGTACACAATTGCGAATCACAAAGCCACCTCCATTCATGCGGTGGTGGTTGTCGCGAACAAGACTAATAATGTGCATGGCAATTTGATTGGTAATGTGAATGGTAATAACAACAAGATGGTTGTTGTTGATGATGATGATAGGCAGAATTACAGCCAGTTTCCTCATCCATTGGGGAACAAGACTCCGAATCAAATGCATAACGTGGTCGCGAGTACAATGGCGATGAAGGGGGGGACAACAACAACAACAACAGCAACGAACCAAGAAAATGGTACAAATTTGAGCAATGGTCATGTGAACAACAATGTGAAGCTAAATCATCATTCTCAGAGTCCTCAGCAGAGTCTTTCACACTCCGGTGGCTCTAGTAATAAAGGGAGGGAATTGGAGGACCCTGCAACTAAGACCAACATGAAAAAGATGGCAGCCAGAGCACTTTGGCATCTCGCTAAAGGAAACGCACCCATTTGTCGTAGCATAACTGAATCAAGAGCCTTGTTGTGTTTTGCAGTTCTTTTGGAGAAAGGACCTGAAGAGGTTCAAACCAATTCCGCCATGGCATTGATGGAGATCACAGCTGTAGCGGAGCAAGATACCGAATTGAGAAGATCAGCATTCAAGCCTAATTCACCTGCTTGCAAAGCTGTTGTTGATCAATTGTTGAAGATCATCGAAATGGCAGATTCTGACCTTCTCATTCCATGTATCAAGTCTATTGGGAATTTGGCTAGGACTTTTAGAGCAACAGAAACAAGAATGATAGCTCCATTGGTTAAACTTCTCGACGAAAGAGAAGATGAGATCTCTAGGGAGGCTTCGATTGCTCTCGGAAAGTTTGCTTGCAATGACAATTATCTCCACACCGATCACTCCAAGGCAATTATAAGTGCAGGAGGTGCAAAGCACTTGATTCAGCTGGTGTATTTTGCAAATCAAAATGTTCAATTACCAGCATTGATTCTTTTGAGCTACATTGCATTACATGTGCCGGACAGCGAGGAACTTGCAAAAGCTGAGGTCCTCACAGTGCTAGAATGGGCATCAAAGCAAAGCTTCATGACTCAAGACGAAAGAATCGATCCTTTGTTACAGGAAGCGAAAAGTAGACTGGAGCTTTACCAGTCCAGAGGTTCAAGAGGATTCCATTGATTCAATTTCAACCCCAAATGTAGAATGTGTAGTAGTCTCTTGGTTGACCCCCAAAAATTTACATTTTGTTGTTTCTGTGTATCAATCCATTGGGGTGTACATATACATTCAGATGTTATTATGTGTGTAGCAGAAATATTATTTTTTTCATTCTCAAAGCAGTTTTGCAGCATTTATCAAAAGTGAAATCTGATTAGCCCTTATTGTAGAAACTTTCTTATTCAAGTAAACTGAGATATGCTCCGCGGATTCGAACTTGTCGAGTTTCTTAAAAATGGCTTGAGGATCACATCATTTGGTATGTTGATGATCAACTGATGATGATCATTTGATCAATTTGTAAGAGAGAAAAAAAAAAAGCTTGGAAAAGGACCACTTCAAAAAGTATGTAGAGAGCAGATAATAGATTGGAAATGAGAAATTTAAAATTGGCAAGCTTTGACCTGTGATTTTCAGGCTGGGATGTGATTAGTTGCCAAATTGAGAGAAAGTTTCAAACAAAGACTTGCACGCTTTCAAACAGACTTACTAAAAATCTATTTTGTTTTTCATCAGCAACTTGCAAGAAAAAGCTGAAAGAGTTATTTGACCATTCTTTTAAATGTTTCTGCTTAGAACAACTGATCATATTTAATTTCATTCTATCAAAGGTTATAAGTAGTCTTGATTGAAAGGGAATCAGCCCGTTAATCGCTCTCCTTTTTCTCAGTCAATCCGCGCTACCTGCTACATCAGCCACTCTTGTATCATGTAGCATCATAGCATGTATTTAACTGCAAATTTTAAGGATAACATGGCAATTGACAACCACCATGTGAGAAAAGTCTCTCTCTGGTCATCGAAACCAACCACCGCGAAGCCTCTTCTTCGCTACTACTAATCCTGCAAATTGAAAACCAACATAGATAAATGAATGATAGACTCTGATTTGGTATGCTCAGAGAGTCTCACTATCAGAAAATTCATGTTACAATCCTTTCAATGAATATATATATATATATATATGTGTACACACAGTGGGAAAATTTCATGATCCCAGATCAAGTTTCTTACATCAGATCAACCATATTCAACAACATGCAACTCAGAACAATCATTGTCAATTTGCACAACAACATGCAACTCAGAATTTGGTGATTTTGGTGATTCAATAACAAGAAGCAACTCAGAACAATCATTATAAAAAACATGGTCAATTTTTACAACCTTTGAAAAGTAAAAGTTCCAAAAAGTACTAAATTTTAAAGAGCTGTACATGTATTCAATTTTTGAATGATTATACAAGTAAAAATTTAATATTGCAATGTATTCAGTCCAGAACAGGTCAATGAAGACCATATCTATCCACTTTCTACCACACAAGTCATGTTCATTTAATTTGATTACTGAAGAAATGTACAATCTTTTTCAATCACTATCACATAACCCTCCCAGAATATTAATAAAAATTGAATCAAAGACTAAGAAACTGGTCACCTAAACATACAACTGATATACAAATTAAAAGACTGCATGTATTGTTGCTGGATTTGTTTTTTGTTGTTGCTGGATTGTACAAACATAGTCTTCCCAACTATGATGACAAGATCTGTTGTTCAATTTTTTCAAGGAAACTGACATTGCCGTGTATGAAGTACACAAAAAAAGGTATTTAGGACTGGTTCGATATTGTTGAAACTTTTATTATAATTACCGTTAGCTATGTTAGCTATGTTGCAGAATAATCAGCTATAAAGTTAAGTGGTTAATTGTACTTTTAATACCATTATATATATATATATTTGGTAATTTTATTATAAAAGTGCTGAGATTAATTACAATGACTAAAATAGACATGATTTTAGAACCCTACTTCATTTATTTTATTAATTAAATATATATATATATTAAATCAATATTTAAGTATAATATTTAAAAAAGAAAAAAAAAATTCCACAAGAACAATAAAAATATTTTTAAAAGATTTTATAAATCAAATTAATATTTAAGGAGAATACTTAATTTTATGATGAAATAAGATATATAAATGATTTTAACTTGATTTCATAGGATAATTATAATAGTTTAAAAGATTCATTAAATGTTGAAATAGATTATTTCATAATCATTTTCAAAATAACCCCCACTTATTTCTCAAATCACTGTCAAAACTTATCAGATTATCAATTAATCGCTTTTAGAAGTTTTACTTATCATTTATATCAAAAATTATAAAATAAATTGATTTTAAATTTTTAAAAATAATATCAAACTAGCCTCGGTATTCACAATTTCACATGTCTATTAGAGAATGAGTGTTCTATGCGTCAATTCATTGCTTTGATTCTAGTTTGTTTGTTTGTTTGTCATTGTAGTCATTTGAATCACATCATAATGTCCCACCAAAAAAAAAATCTACTTTAAATTGGCGATATTTGCACCTAAAATTCAATATGTGAAGTATGTATACAACATTAATTTTTTATTTTTATTTTTTAAATTGTATCATGTAAATACACCCCTTATATTACCAAATATGTCATTTAAATAATTAAAATATATTTTTTAATGAAAATATGGGGGAAGTTGGTGGTCTCCTCCCAGGGCCAGCTGGACCTTTAGGCAACTACCTCAGTTGTCTTAGGCCCCACCTAAAATCAAGGCCTCATATTTTTATTATCAATATATATATTTTAATAATTAATATCAAATATTTATCTTTCTATTTATTATTCAAAAAATATCTCTTTAAACTTATAAATTACCATCCATTCCTATTTTTAAGTAAAAATTTCTATTTTCATGTAAACCATATTTAAGTGGACTTAAATACTCATTAACGTTTTCCTAATGAAATTATTACACATTAATGTTGTTCTTTTTCTTTAAACGGTTTTTTTTTTAATTATATATTAACACTAAAATCTCTTATTTTATATTCTTCTATGTTCAATCAAACTCTCCTACTGCAAAATCAAACTCTCTTATTGTTTATCTATGTACTCTTTCATAAACATTTCAGGTTTAATTGTTTCAAAATCTATTACTTTAATTTTATTTATTTATTTTATTTTCAACTGTAACAATTTTTTTTTTAAAGCTTTGATAATTGATAATCAGATATTCGATATGTCTTACGAATCCGGATATGAAAAAAAAAAAATAGAAAAATTATTTGATTCGCAAATTGGGGCTTTTGATAAATTTGTAACTAGTAGCTAAATATATATATATATATAAAATGAATGTGGAATCGTAAGTCCTCATTTTAAATTTTCGTCTAATGCCTCAGCTACCCTTGAGCCACCCCCTATCCCCTCCTTCAACATTCTCATGGTTTTCAAATCCAAGACGAAAGAGGCAGCAACGATCTTTTCAAATCTAGAATGGGGCAGCAACCTCCTCCATTTTTTCAGGTGTTTGGGATCCCAGTCATTTCTTTTTAATATCTATTTTCATTATTTTTTATTAATTTTATTTTACTGTATTTTACTTTTTATATTTAGATTAGTTAGTAAAAATTCAGAAAAAAAAAGAAGAAGAAGAAGTTAAAAACAATTATAATATCTATTTATTAAAATATTAATAAATTAACTTGACGATAATTTTAAAAATTTAAAAATATATAAATTTAGGGTATAAATTAGAGGGTTACAAATACCGGCACTCCTCCTTTTAATATAAGAGCCAATTATAATCAAAACAGAGCATGTATGTGGCCCATAATTTATAAAGACTATATAGCTATATAAACCCCACTTTCATTATCATGAAACCCCACTTTTAAATCTCTGATTTAGTGAATTTTCTATACGGTCAATTGATTTAGTGGTTGTGTATCTCTCCTTCCTATCCGAATCTCACTATACTTGTATTAAGTATGGTTGAAATAGTTTTTATCTTATCCTATAAAATTGGTATTTAATGTTAAAACAGTATACAACAGTGGAAGTCACTGACTGCTTGTATAGCCATGTTGTAGTTCAGACTTTTGAGATTTACACTTGTCCATATGTCCATTACCATTTTGCATTTTCTTGACTTTTGAGTTGAGAATCAAAATTCAATGAAGATACATGTGGCTTAGAATAGCACTAAAACAACCACAACATGTCAAAAGGGAAGGGTGGTGAGTGGTGCCTAGTGGTGAGTGAGAGTCATACATTTAACGCATAAACTTTCTTATCCTCACATAAGCCACTGCATTGTGATTTCTAATCTCCTCCACCCAATTCAATATCCACATTTCTCTAATCAAAACAAGCAAAATCTCCACCTTTTCTTTTTGCTCTTCTCATCTCACCTCACTCTCTCCTGATCTCCTCTTCACTTCATCACCAACCCACCCCTCCATTTTTTTCATCATCACCCACCACCATGGCTGCTGCTGTCAGTGCTGCAGTCTCTCTTCCAACCTCAAAGTCCACTTCTCTTTCATCTAGAACCTTTATCATCTCACCAGAAAGAATCACCTTCAAGAAGGTAAAGAAAAATAATAAAGTTTTGTGCTTTATATAGTAATTGTGTTGAATTTTGAGTTTTATGAAATGGGTTTGTGGTATTTTCTTTTTGTTTTCTTTTATCAGGTTCCTTTGAACTACAGAGATGTTTCTACTGGAGGAAGAGTGGTTTCTGTGAGAGCTCAGGTTACAACAGAGGCTCCTGCTAAGGTTGCTAAGGTTCACAAGAAAGTAGAGGAGGGCGTCATTGTTAACAAGTTCAAACCCAAGACTCCTTACATTGGTAGATGCCTTTTGAACACTAAGATCACTGGTGATGATGCTCCTGGTGAGACCTGGCACATGGTCTTCACCACTGAAGGTATGGAAATATGATATCTTTTGTTGTTTGATTGATACATAACTTGATATTATATATATATATATATTTTCTATTATCGGTTCGTCCTTACAATAAATATAACAGGACTAAGAAAGTGGATCACTATATTTACATACTTTGACTTGGTGTATGCACTTGTCAAAACTGAATTGACAATAGAAAGACTACGTGTGTGTATATATTTATTGAATTGATCAGTGTTAATATAGCATTTGTGCATTTTGTGATGACTGGTAATATTGGATTCTTCAGGAGAGCTTCCCTACAAAGAAGGCCAATCCATTGGAGTCATTCCAGATGGTCTTGATAAGAATGATAAGCCTCACAAGTTGAGATTGTACTCTATTGCTAGCAGTGCCCTTGGTGACTTTGGAGACTCCAAAACCGTGAGCTTCTAATTTTTATTTTTTTTTGCATACAAGTTTCCAATTGCATAATTATCTAATAGATTTTACGCTTGTGTCAAGTAATTTGATTTCAACTTGCCAATCCAGTTGATCAGTTAATATATTCTTCCGTTGGGGTGTTGGCTATACTTTTCGTTTAGGTTTTTAATTCAGTTGCTTTGATTGTCTTCACAGGTTTCTCTATGTGTAAAAAGGCTTGTGTACACCAATGACCAGGGAGAAATTGTTAAAGGAGTCTGCTCAAATTTTTTATGTAAGGATTTTGTTTCCTTAAATTATATGCTTTTTGAATGCAACCTTTCGGTTTATGAACATATCTAGCTAGAAACAATACCAATTTAGTATCTCTAAATGTTCCGTATTTCAGGCGACTTAAAACCTGGAGCAGAAGTAATGATTACAGGACCTGTTGGGAAAGAAATGCTCATGCCAAAGGATCCCAATGCTACAATCATCATGGTATTTATTGTCCGTAACTTTTAACATTGATCAAGTATAAAACAAGGCATTTCAATGGGACTTTTTCGCTGCTTTTATCACTAATTTTCCATTGTCTAGTTTGAATACATGGTGATTACTAGATTTATCTCCATTGCAGCTTGGAACTGGAACTGGAATTGCTCCCTTCCGAGCATTTTTGTGGAAAATGTTCTTCGAGAAGCACGAGGACTACAAGGTAGAATGAATTTACTTGAATGCTATTGTTTCTTACAATCCATTAGAAACTCACATCCACTTATGTACTCATCTCGGCTTTAATTTTTCTGTGTAGTTCAATGGTTTGGCATGGCTCTTCTTGGGTGTCCCCACCAGTAGTTCTTTGCTCTACAAGGAGGTGAGCCCCGTTAAGTTTCCTCTAAAAGCTAATTCAACACTCCGATGTATTGTTTACACTGACATTTGCTTATATGTTGAATGGAACAGGAATTTGAGAAGATGCAGGAGAAGGCTCCTGAAAAGTTCAGGCTGGACTTTGCTGTTAGCCGAGAGCAAAAGAACGAGAAAGGCGAGAAGATGTACATTCAAACCCGAATGGCTGAATACGCAGAAGAGCTATGGGAATTACTCAAGAAAGACAACACCTATGTTTACATGTGTGGGTTGAAGGGCATGGAGAAGGGAATTGATGACATTATGCTATCTTTGGCCGCCAAGGATGGTAATAAAAAATCAATCACATTGTACACAATCGATATAGTATTTCGGTAAATTATACCTCTAATGTTGTATTTGCAAAATGTTTTCAGGCATCGACTGGATAGAGTACAAAAGGCAATTGAAGAAAGCCGACCAATGGAACGTGGAAGTCTACTAAATGCTTGTATTACTTGTACAAATATCTCCCTCTTTTTCCTTTTTTTCCAAGCAGCATCCTACAATGATTTCCTCTGCATTGTGTAGATAGGTAATGTCTTTAAATTTTCCTTTTTATATTTTGTCCCCTTTATTAACGAAGCAATTTATCATCTTCGAGGGATCATGTATCGTCATGCAATATATCGGAGCACAATACCACCTTATCTCTTTACGAGTTTTTTCTTCCTTTCAATAATCTGCCATTGTGTGTCATTCTAGACATGGATTGATTGTTTATCAAGTCCCCATGTTGGTATGCCAGTTATATTTACACTAATCGACTGCTCTAAGTGTTTTGATTAAACAATGCAAGGGAAATTCGAAAATTTCGCCAATTTCCCCAACAGCAAAAGATCCAATCTTAACTATTCGATTGCTTACAGAGAAGGGAAATGCTTGCCATTGTGTGAGGCCTTCCAGTCTCTGGCAGCAGTTGCTTGTATTTGCATAGCATTCCACTAGTTCAATTCAACTAGTTCCTGTTGTTTGTTGAGTGATAATATATAGTTGGCTTGAATTTTGTTGTGTTCTAAAGTGTTAAACAGTCTTATTATAAGCTATCAATTGCAATTCGAGTCCTAGATTCATGATATCGTCCAGGTTTGAATATGCTTTTAATACGACACCAAACGGATCAGGGGTTTACCAAGGCTCATCTCCACTAGTCACGTTTAGGGAAATCCTAACATACATTTTAGTCCTTTAACATGCATAAGATAAAATAAAAATTAACCTCGCCCTATAAAATAATGTTTATTGACGAAGTTGAGTTTGGTCTAATGACACGTGCACATTCACAAAATTTGAGCCCTTAGCATTTTTTTATTATTAATATTGTAAAAACTATTACAATAGGACAGTCGGGATTTGTCGAGATCAAATAATACATTTGCGGCTCGGATATCTACTCCCATAACGGGAGATAACTATACTCCTCACAATTCGGGAAAAAAACTTCTTACATATGTTTGTAAAATACGTATGGTAGGATTTGAACCTCTCACCACTTATGTGGAAAGGAAATGCACTGCTAATTTTACCAAGAGGTGATGGGCGATCCCGTAACATTCAGTTTTGTTTCGTTATCGAGAAGATTTACCCTACGTCACCTTCACATAATAAATAAATATTTCTTTAACGAAAATAACGAAATATGAGAAAAATATCCTTGATACACGCATAGATATTAGATATGATGTGAAAAAATCAAGCAACAGCTTACGTGGGCCAGTCAAATAAAATCAACTAATCAAGGGACATCATAGCCGTCCGATGGAAAAAGGGAATAAAATCAAGGGACATCAAGTGACCTTCTTATTTTAGTAAATCAGTATCTAACGTGGACCTGGACCCCACTTAAATGCCCTATGATCGGGGTCCACAGTTTCTTATCAAGCACCGGAGAGCAGCAAATCAGAGCAAACAAACGCTAAAACCGTGAAGACGAAGGAGTTGTTGAATATATAAAGAGTAAAAGAGGAAGAGAATCGTTTAAAGCTTTGTTTAGGGTTTTTGATTTTTTTTTTTTTGATTTAAAAAAAAAAAAAAAAAAACTGTGAGAGAGAGATCGAATCGCATGGCGCAGCTGACGAGATCGACGGGAAAGGTGACGTGGTTCGACGACGTCAAGGGCTACGGATTCATCAAGCCTGATGACGGAGGGGCGGATCTGTTCGTCCATCAAAAATCTATCAAATCGGACGGTTATCGTACGCTCTATGAGAATCAGTCCGTCGAGTTCGACGTCCAGCTGGAGCCCGGCAGCAAGTACCAGGCTCTCGACGTCACGGCTCCCGGCGGGACTCCCATTCAGTCACCGAAGAAGGAGAGCGGTTTCAAAGGAGGACGACGTGGAGGAGGCGGCGGATTTGGCGGGAACTGGAAGGGCGGCAATGAAGGAAGAAGGAACAATGGCGGCGGCGCAGGTTACGGTTCCGCTGGGGTCGTATGCTACAATTGCAATGGAGTGGGACACGTGGCGAGGGAATGTACTAGTAACAGAAGGACCAGCAGCTACAACGGCGGCGGCGGAGGCAGTGGTTGTTATAACTGCGGTGATCCTGAGCACTTTGCGAGGGATTGTCCACGTCAGCAAGGAATCAACAGCAATGGCAGTGGCGGGGGTGTTGGAGGAGGGAATTGCTTCAAGTGCAATGGCTTCGGCCACCTAGCGAGGGAATGCACTAACAGGGCAAGCAGTAGTGGTGGTGGTGGTGGCAGAGGTTTTGGTGGCGGTGGCAGAGGTTTTGGTGGCGGTGGTTGCTATAGCTGTGGAAAGTCCGGTCACTTGGCTAGAGACTGTACTGAGGGAAGCGGAGACGGTGGCTCTGGAGCTGGTTTGGCGAGGTTTGGAGGCGGTGGTGCTGGTGGCTCAACTTGCTTTAACTGTGGGAAGCCAGGACACTTCGCGAGGGAGTGCACTAAGGTTTCTGCTTGATTGATTGATTGATTAATTGCTGAAGAAGAAAAATTGAGTAATACTAGTAAATAGTTATCATAATTTGGAATTGTTGGTTTAACATTTTGGGGTTTGTGTGGGGATTGGAATGGATGATATATATGGTGGGGTTTTGCTTTTCGTTTGGTTCGTCTGGAGAGTTATTATTCCAGTTTTGATACATATATATGAGGTAGTTCGGATATGGTTTTAATGTGTTACTTTTGCCATTTTTTCATCGGTATTGATGATTCGGGCATATTTCTCTAATGGAATAAACCTTATAATCAAGTGTGAGTTAATGATTTGCTTATGTGTTGCATGTTTTCAATACTGTTATGCAAAGTTATGATGAAGTCGTTATATGATTTCTTGCTTTCTGCTGTCTCCTAATTGGATGAGTGTTTGTCTTGATGTAATTTCCAAAGTTTTGTAATTGGATGAGTGTTCGTCATAATGTAATTTTCCGCTGTTGCCTAATTGGATGAGTGTTTGTCTTGAACTTGCCGATACTGATTTAGTGTGGATGTTATTTGCAATGTTTTGTTATATGCATTTCAATAATGCAATGTTATGTTATATGCATTCGATAGGTCTTATCACCTCTGATGCCTCAAGTCTTGTATAGTAGTAGTACTAGTCGTTACAACATTACTATAAAGAAGCAATTTAGGCTGATGGAGACTATTGGTCTGATAGAGAAGGAGATGATAGTATATAAGATTTTAGAGTCCCTATTGTGTACATTTAAATAAATTGTTATATGAATGCAAAAAAGCTTTGAGTGAGCTGAAACCCACAGTGATTTGTGATTTTGTAGGTTGGTAGCTCCATTATAATTTGGCATATTGGTCTATGAGCATTTATTTTAATTTCCATTGCAAACTATGTACTTCCCACATCTAGTCTTACAATCTTACTCTGCCCATTCCATTCGCAAGTCTCTTTTTATCAGGATCCTCTCTCTATGTTTGCCCTTCGTGGTTTGTCTCTACATCTATATTTTAATTCTAAACCTCTCTCTCGGGTGCTCATTCCAGAACATGATAATATTTCTGCCTCAGAGCTTTTTGAATCAAGAATGTTCCCGTTGTGTGATTTTAGTATGTAAGCATGTAGAACTGTTTGAGCTTATGTTTGAGGTGAGAGACTGATTGAGGATCGAATAAACTTGATTACAAATCAATCTTCCACGTTTTGCAAATTACAATTGCATTGCATTTAGGAATTCAATTAGGAGGTGCTTTCGAGAAAGGATCGTATAGATTGGAGGATTTTATTGTTTGTCTTAGAATCTTCTTCTTACTTGGATATGTTTTTTAGGATGCATGTAATAGTGGTTATGATATTTTGCTAGATTTGTAGTTCTCATACATGGAAATCTTAAGTGTTTTAGTTGTTCATCTGTAGTTTAAATGGCCTCTTGAGTTGAAGCAATGTTTTCAGTTCTTGCGCTAAGATCAAATTGTGAGTTTTGCTTTGTTCTGGGCCTCACATGTTCTTGAATGACATTGATGGAAGGTATATATCTCTCTGGTTCTACTGGTTTCTGATATATTTCCTGCACCGGTAATGAAATGTTCCCTGTAGGTAAGCCTCACACCCTTATAAACGTGATTGCGGGTTGGGTTCGAATTATACTCAGGTTTCCTTGGGCCGGGTTTTAGAAAGTTTGCTAAATTAAGAACCAATTTGGGTCCAATCTCCAATCTATTGAAAGGGCTGAACGGTTCAACTTTTAGGGTTGGGCTTCAAAGTAGCCTAAATTGTTAGAAGTAGAAGTGCTGTCTTCATCGTGGGACATCCTTCTAACCCAAGTAACTTTTTCTGAGAGGACAAGTCTTTATCTTTCAATATTTTAGATTGTCAAGTGGGTTACTTGTATTCTTGAAATGGCCTTCTCATGGTGTACATAGGACAATGGCTTCATGGCTTCTCACGATTACTGACAGATATTACTTATTATATACAAGAGGTGAAGAGGGAATATATATGTATATAATATTTGTCTTATCACTCATTAGTCCTTTCAAATGTCCCAAGGGGTTTTTTTTACGAGGTTTAGCTACAATACCATAACTTTTAATTTCTGATCCAATGATTAGTTTTCATTCCGGCAACTAAATTCCGGTAACTAAAAAAAATACAATGAAAACAAAAGTTAGAGAGTCAAAGTATACAACCGTTGAAGGACATGTTATTTGTTAAGAAAGACTGTCGTGGATAGGACTACCTACTTGTGAGTTGTAAGTTGTAAGTTGTTGTTTGTTTAAGGAAGAGTTGTTTTCTACTTTTAGAGGATCTGAACGTTAATTTATTTCAGATTCTAATAAGAATCCCAACACAGATATAATGTAAGCATGTGATTCAAATATGTCCCAGGACTTGTCCTTATCTAATATAATGTGAGAATTTGGAGCCGTCCTCTCCGAATTGGGGAAAACCATGGTCAATAATTATTTCCAAATTCAGATGTCAGACACCGAATCCCTATGCACACACACACACTTTAATGTTTTTTTTTTTTATCTCTTTCTCATTTCATTTATATTTCCTCTTCTCTTAAGAAATCAAAACCTAAAATAATAAATAACAAGGTGGCCGACCTTCACTAGTTCACTGTGGCGGTGTGCCGGTGTACGCATGTGTACATGTGACCCCAACGTGGGCGGTTGTATCAATATTGGCCCCACACACAGGGCACACAATTATTTATTTATTTATTTATTTTTAACTATATCTATTCATCCGAATTATATATATTTATATATTTTAAAACTTTTGTTATTTGTAGGATTTAAATTGTTAAGTTCGTACATCTATCGGATGAGCTATATTCCTTTTAATTGACACACCATAATTTATTAACTCTATATATATACATACTCACACCTTCTTCCCTCTCTCTCTCTCTCCCTCCCTCCAAAACTTGTTCACACAAGCAAACCAAAAACTCATCAACTTCTTATATAGAAAGCTTCCATCTTTCATCAATTTTTTCTTCAATGGCTCACATTCAACTTTCTATCTTCACAATTGCTCTATGTTTGCTTCGGTTATTTTCAGGTACGGGATTTTGCACGTTAAGTTTAGTATAATTGAATTTTTTTTTTCTTTGCTTTGTTTTGTCAATACTTGTAAATTATATGGTTTATGTGTTTTTGTTTTTTAAACTTTGACACAGGAACCTTGTCATCAACCTTCACGTTCACAAACAAGTGTAGCTACACAGTTTGGCCAGGCATGCTCTCCGGCGCCGGAACAGCACCGCTCTCCACCACAGGCTTCACTCTCGAGCCGGGCCAGTCAACTTCACTCTCCGTGCCGACTTCCTGGTCAGGCCGCTTTTGGGGTCGAACTTTCTGCTCCCAAAACTCCACCACCAACAAATTCACCTGCGTTACCGGGGACTGTGGCTCCGGCACCATAGAATGTTCCGGTAGCGGCGCAGTCCCACCCGCCACCCTAGCTGAATTCACCCTTAACGGCGCCGGAGGCCTTGATTTTTACGACGTTAGTCTCGTGGACGGCTACAATCTCCCCATGCTGATCTCACCTCAGGGCGGTACCGGAGGAAACTGTACCATTACAGGGTGCTCCGCTGATCTTAACAATGGCTGCCCGTCGGATCTTAAAGTCACCGAATCCAGCAACGGTGAGTATGTAGCGTGCAAGAGCGCATGCGAAGCATTCGGTGATCCCCAATACTGTTGCAGTGGAGCTTATGGTACCCCGGATAAATGTAAACCGAGTTCTTACTCTATGTTTTTCAAGAATGCTTGTCCAAAAGCGTACAGTTACGCATATGATGACGGTACCAGTACCTTCACCTGTGCCGGTGCAGATTACGTTATCACTTTCTGTCCCGGACCTAGCACCAGGTAACACCGTAACACATTTTAAACTACTTAAAAAAATACTCTATTATATTTTAAAATTATTTTATAAATCCGGATACAGCTTGATATTCTACAATATACAGCCGTGACGGATTTGATATCCAACCAAAAATTGATAAAGGCTTTTTAACTGTTTCCTGAATTTGATCGGTTAGGTTTCTAGTCATTGTTTGGTGATACAAGCTTTGCACCGTTTTTGTTTTATAAAAATAATTTTCATGAGTTTTTGTAAAATATTTTTAGAACCAATTAAGCACCGTCCAATTAGGCAATTATTATGTTTTGATTTATTAATTATTATATATTTATAAATAGATTTTAATTAGTACTGACTAATTGTGATTGTGACTTGGGGGTGGATGCAGTGTGAAGTCGGCCAACAGCGACCAGTACCCGGTGCCGGCCAACATATCAGCCGGCTCAGGACGGACGAGACCCATATTCATTGGCATTGCTGCCATCGTTTTGGCAATGATTTGGCGATTATGGTGATAACCGATCTTAAATCGGATTAAAATTTTGAATTTGGACCCTTATCGACATTACGTCGTCCACCAAATGGGCCTTTCTCTCGTCTCTCGTCTCTTCGTTTGTTCATCTCTCATTTTCGCTTCGAAACGATAAAGCAAGAACATTCTTGGACCTATATATATATATGTTAAAATCGAATTTCTGGAGACTAGATAGAATAGAATCAGAATCAAAGCAACATGACTCGATGCTGACAAGACTGACGTTTCAAGATTTTGATTTTGAATTTTTTTTTTTTTGTTTTTTGTTTTTGTTTTTTTATATATTATTGAAGTAGTTAGAAGATTATTAGTTAACAATGTAATCTCTTGCAACCTTGTGGCCTTATAATGCCAATGATAAATAAAATTTTCTGTTTTGCATGTAAATATTCTTATGTCTGTTTTAACCTTTTTGTTGTCATCAAATATTATTCATTGATGACAGTTTCAAGAATTTTTTATTGTGTGTTTATGGCGTGGATTTTGCCGTCTCAAACTTAATTTATTAATCACATCCTAATTATTAGCCTATTATATTATTTTAATGGGGTTGAATTTTATTCTTTTATTTATTTTGTGTCCCCCATTCTTTTGACGGTTTAACGTAAAGCCAATCAAGTATTTTTTTTTTATTTTTTTATTTTATATAATAATTATTATAATATTTCAAAATCGGAAAGATATATATATGACTTGAACCCACAAACCGAAGGAGGTTTGAGAGATAGTATATTTTTGGTTTTAATTTTGAAATTCATTTCAAAAAGCAATTCAAACCAATTCCAATTGTCCATTTTAATATAGCCATATATATTATAGGTAGGTTTACATATCAATTGTATCTTCTTTTAAGTTTTTAAATAACTTATATGATGAATACATGACATTCAATTTCATGTTTTGAGATCGTTAATTTATATACATAATTTTCATGTTTTGTGATCAAGGGTTTGTTGGAATTCATCATCGAAATGAGTATGTATTAATGCATGTAGTAAATTCAATCGTTTTAGTTTCGTTTTTGTGGTTTTTTTTTTTTTTTTTTTTTTCCTTTTTAGACAGAGGCATATATTTTATGGCACTCTTTCCAAAGCCATTTATGGAAAAATCACCAACTTAATAAGTTTTGTAGAAATAACACCAAAGTATGTAATTTGCCAAAATTGCCCCTCACTTATTCTTTCATCCTCTCTCTCTCTCTCTCTCTCTCTCTCTCTCTTCCTCTCTCCTCTTTTTTTTTTCTTTTCAAAAACCTCCATTGATCCATCAATGGAGATCAAAACGACCTCCATCGAAACGACTTCCATTGAAATGGTTGACTCCATTAGAGGTCTTCAAAACGACCTCCGTTATAAAAAAAGTTCTAGAAATAAGTCTCGATTATTTTGCAATAAGTCTCGGGTGACCTACCTGAGACTTATTTCAAAATACCCGAGACTTATTTCCAGAATTTTTTTAATAATAGAGGTCGTTTTGATCTTCGTCAAAGGGAGTCGACCGTTTCGACGAAGGTTGTTTTGATCTCCATTGATGGATCAATGAAAGTTTTTGAAAAAAAAAAAAAAAAAGAGGAGAGAGGAAGAAAGAGAGAGAAGAAGAAAGAGAGAGTGAGAGAGGTAGAAGGAATAAGTGAGGGGCAATTTTGGTAGATCACATACTTTGGTGCTATTTCTACAACACTTAATAACTTGGTGATATTACCACAAACCAATGGAATTTGGTGCTATTTCCCTCTATTTCCTCGACAAAGAATATTTTCGAGTTTGAATAAGTATTTCCATTTTCATTATTTTTTTTTTTTGAGTTTGTTTAATAAATTACTTTTAGAATTTTTCAATAACTCAAAATTTTCTTTTTGTGTAATATTTTTTAATCAAATATTTTTGTTGTTTTTCGCTTCGTCAACGTGTTCTATTTTGGATAGCAAAGGCTTTAATTAAAAAAGCAAAACACAGTAAAAAGGTTTATTTTGATGCCTTTTCTGCTGTAATTACTGGTTACCAAATTAGAAACGTCAAAAGGAATCCATGCACATCCAGAAATCCAACGTCAATAAACCACTCAAAAACTTCACTTTCCTATCACCATTCATATTTCATATTGCCTTCTTTGTTCATCACTTCATCCTTTCCACAAAATACAATTTGATTATTTGATCAACCTTCTTTTCATTTACACATGTACATGTCGATCTACATTTTTTTGGAGGGTCGAAATCAATCGTTACCAATCCTATAATTATTTTTCAAATGCACCTCCAGTGGCGTACGAGCTTAGGGTTTAAGTAAATGACTCCCAAATCAATGGATCGAATCCTACTAATAACAAAAAACTTTAAAAAAAAAAAAAAATCCGATCTAGGTAAGTGGTAATATATATATAGATAAAAAGTGGATAAACTATTTGTAGATAAAAAGTGGTTACCACAAATTAGTGTTCACTCTAGATAAAATGATATTAGACACTTCAAACAATTTCATATTTGACTCTATAATATGTCAATTTGACCCCATAATATATCGCTGGAACCCTAATAATGTGCAACCCTTTCCTAAATTCAGTGGTTCAAGTATTAGTTTTTTTTTTTTTTTTAGGCGATATTTTAAAATCTTAGTAACTTTTATAGTGGTTTCTGTTTTCAGAATGGTTTGTTGTTATTGAGTAGGTTTAGGAAAATTCTTTTAAATTTTGTCAATTACTCAAATGTTTTTTTTTTTTTTGGGTAAATTTCGAAAAATTTCCTTATTCATTCAATTTAGGAGTGCTAGTCCTAGTATACATTTGATTATTATTATTAATAAAATTGTTCCTTTAGAGCAAATTTTAGTGGTTATTCAAAAACAAAGTAGTTTTATTTTTATATAATTTGGTTTAATGTGAACAATTATTCTTAACGTGCTTAATGAATTTTGGGAAATTGTAGCTAGCTAGTAGTGGGGCATATATCACAATCATTTAGGCAAATATTGTTTCTTTACTTGAGAAACAAAGAATATTCGTTACTTGTGATGATCACAAACAATTCACCTAATAACAATTGTGTGTACTCATTGTCATCATCATTTTCAGTGCTATTTTAAAGGTGATCAAACAGAGTAATATACACTACAACTCTACAAACAAACACAAAGCACCAACCAACTAGTTTCACATCTCCGTCCAGAAAATGAACTTCACATCGAACCTCTTATGGTTAAGAAGAAGATGATGATGATGATGTTGCAGAGAGGACAGCCTACCTATCCATACGACCATATAGCCTTCAATTCAAAACAAAAATGTCAAAATTTGTTCAAAAGCACATATGCTCTTCACTTGGACCACATGACATCTTTTATAGTTTTTTTAATGCTCATATATATAAATATATATATATATATATATATATCATAGAGCCAAAAAAACCAACAAAAAAAGTAGTAAAAGCACATTCTATTTTATGTTTTGAGAACATGAAAATTGTGCACATGCAAAACATGATAAAAGCTGGAAATTTATTGATCTATTTATTTGTTGGATGTGTACTATAAACATAATATTACAGGACAAAATAACCTGTAATATTATGTTTATAGTACACATCCAATAACGTTACTAAATCACCAATGGCCTATTGCCTTGGTGGTTGGAATCTCCCAAGTGTGGTTTCACCACCAAGGTTCAATATCTTGGTATGTAAATAATTATTGTCCCATCTTTGGCTATTAATCCTCAAAGTGTGGGTAGCCCTATCCCAACATTATGGGATCAACCCTCTCTCCAGTTACACATACTAAATATAATTATTCTTCTCAAAAAATAAAAGAAATGGTTTAGATTAATACACGTGTCTCTTCTTTGTTTTTTAGATTTTTTTAGATTTAATTTTGTAGCCTTAATCTTTTTAAAAAATATATATATATATATAATTTTTCTATTGTCAATTTGTCCTGATATATTTTATATTATCAGGACGAATTGACTATATATATATATATCACACACACACATACATACATATATATATATATATATATAACATTTGAACTTATTAAAACATGTGGTTGTGGTTGGACGTCCTGACAAGAGAACTATCATATATATATAATATTTGATACACACTAAATATAATTATTTGTTTCAAAAAACAAAAGAAAAAATTGATTTAAAAAAAAATCTAAAATAAATTAATGTCATCCCCTTATTTACCAAAATGCTACTCAACAGGTGGAATTAGATGAAATTGGATGGAATGACCATTAGTGTCACATTTTTCACCACAAATAGCCGTTTTAGAATCAATTCTCAATCTAGTAGCCATTTTGATAGTGTGTTATCAAATTGATGGCCATTAGAGCAATTATCTGTATTCATGCATATGTCAACTTCATACACACGTATTGATTGATGTATTTATGTCTAATTAATTATCTTTGGCTCACTAATTTTGTCAAAGATCCCCACTTTTTATCATGAATCATGAGTAATTAAGAAAAAGTTTCATGTAAGCAGCTGTAAATAGATAAGATCATTAGACCAATGAATGAATTAATGATTAATTAATCAAGTTAAGAGCATCTTCGACAATCTCCTTTAGCGACCCTCTTAAATAAGGGTGGATATTGTTATAAAGGACCATTAAGACCGTATATATTTCAACAATACTCCCTTAAATGGCTTCATTAATAAATTATTATTATTATTATTATTTTGATGTTTTATTTTGTAATTATTATTGTAAAACAAATTACTCATTGGATAAGAAATGATGTTGGGATTTAAAAGTTAAATATCTTATGCTTTTTAAAAAATAAAATAAATTTAAATATGTGGAGCCCACTTAAGGGCGGCTGAAGCCATTCCTTAATTAAGGGAGTGAGCTCCCACATTTAAAGGAGCCTTTAAGGGACCTGTTGGAGCTGTAAAAATACAGCTTCTCCCTTAATTAAGCTAAGGGGGGGTCTCAAAGGAAGACTGTTGGAGATGCTCTAACGGACCTGTTGGAGCTGGAAAAAAAAAACTTATCCCTTATATATTTTTCCTTTTTAATTTTTGTCAAACATTCCTACCATTTTTCTCTTTAAAAAAAATTTTTAAAAAAAAAATTCCCACTTTTTATCATGACTCATGAGGAATTAAGAAAAAGTTTCATGTAAGCAGCTGTAAATAGATAAGATCATTTGACCAATGAATGAATTAATGATTAATTAATCAAGTAATTATAAATATAAGCTGTAAATCTTTGTTGTGGGCTGCCAGAGAGTACCTATTGGTGGGCTGTAAAAGCAAAAGCTCTGCCTGACGAAGAAGAAGTTTGTCGAGTTGTATAAAAAGCAGAAAAGCCCACCAAGTGTTTGAAAAAAAAAAGTTCAGGGCTTTACTGCACAATCCATTATCCTCCCAGCTACTTGGGGTTGCCACTAATACTATGCCTTTTTTTTTGAAGAACATTTTATCCACACATCCAAGTTGTTTGATAAATATTGATAAAAAATTGGAGTCCACAATTGAAACCTAGAAGGGATTGTAAGGAACTTGAGTCTTGAGAGAGCTTTTATATCATTGTTTGAGCTCTTAATCCCTTATCTATGAATTAAAAACTTTGCTTATAAGGGTTAATATAATAGTATTGAAGTTAGTTTATTTAGAGAGTACTAGATCAATTTGAGTCTTCCAAACTCTGAATCTATCGGTTATTAATATGGTATTGAAGCCGGATCTTCTCATATGTATCTGCTCCAATTCCATCAATCTTGTACGTGAAAGAACTTTAATATATCATTGTTTAGACCTTTATTTGATATCTTAGACCTCAATTCCATTGGCTAACTTTTCCGGTTAATTAGTTACGAATATTCTTCCTAAGACGATAGACACCCGAGTTGGTTTATTATATAAACTAAATTTAATTTATTATTAATCAAATCCCGGTGGCTCTCGAAAGCCTGGATTATCGAAAAAAAGAAGAACGTATGAATGCACTAGATTAAAAGTGGGATGAACTTGAAGAATTCTTTGTGCTAATTAATCAAAACAGTAATCATAAATGCTTAGACAATTCGAAGACTATTATAAAGATATAATTAACAAATGAAGAAAGCAAAACAAAAATGTTTTTTTTTTTTTTTTTTACAAAAAAAAAAAGCACTTTCAATAAATAAATAAACCATATCTTGATAAGGTGAAACTAAAGCCACTTCTACATTTACAACTTTGCTTCTCAGATCCCAAACTTCTTTCATACTCTTATTAATAAGATTACGTTAACGTGTCTTTATATGTTAAAAATTATTATATCTAACGTTTCAAATCAGATAAAAGCAAAATTGTACGGATTTTTAGATTCTTAAGAAATCTATGGTTTAATTTGTACATGATTTGGAACGATAAGATTAGCCTAACAATATAATATAATATAATAAAGTTTGTTATTAGTGTGAGTGAGAGCCCAACTTTTAATTTCATCATTATTCTGTAGAATACAAGCTTTCATTTTCCATTAAAATCAATACTTTATATAAGACAAAGGGATTGATCTGCAGACACCCTTTTGAAAAATAATGCTAGCTGTTACGGTGTTGTGCGGATGATGCAAATAACTTTAATAAAGGAAGATCAAATGCAGAATAGAAAAATGTTGAAAAAGGCGATCGATGATGCTCTATTCAAAAGATATAAAATTAAAGTTGAACATTTTATCTACACATGGTTCCAGCTTTAAATTAAGGTCCTTTTTTTATGGCATCAATGGAGGACCAGTACCCTTCACCTTGATTGTGATAGAAGTCTCTCATCAATATTTCATTTTCAAGGTCTTTCTTCTTATTGATACGTAGCTTCAATTTTTTTTTATTTTTTTTTTATTTATTTATTTATTTTTAATTATAACTCTGATAATGAAGTTTTATGATCAAGTATACTTATCAAGTAATTGTATTAATTGTATTCAGGAACCATTAGCTTGACGAGAAGTACTGATCAGTAGAAAACATGTCAATCTCACAAATTCACATGGTGATTGACAACTTTAAGCAACAGGTTTCGGTTAAGATTTGGAAATGTTGTCGACCAGCTTTTGGTCAATTGGAGTTGGAAGATAAAAGTGATTAGTTTAGTTCACAAGTACTAGTACTACTACTGGCACTGGGTCCATATATGATCTACGTACTAAAACGGGAAACCCTAGAAATTATGGATGGAGCAATCCCATTTTAGCTGATCAAGTGTAGAGATGGCAAAATAACTGGCGGGGACGGGCCATATGGAACCCGCACTTATAGAGTGTAGATGAGTTTCAATTTGACGGGAATGAGAATAGATAGTAAAACCCACAATAGGTTTAGGGTGGGGATGGGTGGTTTTATAATCCCGGCCCACACCGCCCGCTTAAAATTTAATCTTTATATGTGTATATATATATATATATATTAGTTCAGTTTTTATGTTTTAAAATGATTTAATTTATTTGTTTAATTTTGAGACTTATGATTATGTGATGATTTTCAATAGTTTTTTTTTTTTTTTTTTTTTTTTTGGAATTACTTTATATATTATATTATATTCATTGGGTTATATATTTTTTATTCTAATAAATTAAAAAATTTGACAAAATGTTAATAAATAATTTTGATAGATAGGTTAAATAGGGTAAATGGAGTGGAGATGGAAAGCATGCCTAGGGTTGCACATTAGGGAAATGAGGATGGATATAGGTCCCCCCATCCCCATCCCCATCCCCACTCCCTAGATCCTTCCCCATTTGGGGAAAATGGGGATGGGGAATTTTGGGGGGAGGTACCTCCATCCCAACCCCAGTTCCCCATTTTCCTCATTTTTCCCGTTTTTCCCTGTTTTTCCCCGTTTTCCCATTTCCCCATTTCCCCGTTTAACTAAAAATTACAAATTAAAAAAAAAAAAAAAAAACACAAACATTCCATTGCAAAAACAAAATAAAATGCATTACAAATATAAAAGAAAATCCATTACAAAATAAAGTATTTCAATAATCCATTATTGTAAATGAGGTTTATATAGTTAGGTTTTCAAATAATAAAAAAAAATTAAAAAATATATAATTATATTTATAATATTTTCGGGGAAATGGGAATGGGGGACCTTTCCCCATCCCCATTTCAATATATTAGTGGGGAAAATGGGGAAATGGGGATGGGGTCTCCCCATCCCCATCTCATTTCAATTTGGGCATGAAAATCATCCCCATGCCCACCCATTTCCCCATTCCTCTCCCCCCCAAAAAAAAATAAATAAAAATCCCCAAATGGGGATGGGGACGTGGGGAAATGAGGATTCGGGGGAAAATGTGCAACCCTAAGCATACCCCACCTTGCCTTGCCTTGCCTTGCCCCGCTCCATCCATTGTGGGGTTTTATGAGGGGATATGTTTTCAAAAAATAAATGAGGTGGAGTATGGGAAAAGCCACTTGCCCTATTGCCATCCCTAATCAAGTGGTGTGCACCTTCCTTTTTTCATTTGTGGTAAGGTTCAAGTCCCACTATGAGTGCAGAGAGCATTGTGGGATAGATGTTTGGGTCACACATGTTGTGTTGTTCCCGTAAACCTGTAACCCTTTTGGTGTTGGATAGCAACATTGATGCGAAGAGATAGTTGGTGGACTTAGAAGTTGAAATCAATGTTTAGTGGTGGAAGAATAGGCCGCGCCTGGCAGGCCGATCGGCCTAACCAACGTTTAGGTTGGGCCTGGCACGATTGGCCCACAATTAGGCCAGGCCCTGCCGCATGGGTGAGGCCTACAGGCCAGCCGTTGACCAACAACCACTTATATATATATATAATTAACAATGACCTATGGCCAACGGTTACTTATTATTATTTTTTTATTTTTTTATTTTTTTGCGGCCTTACTTCAACAACTACTTTTATTTATTTTATATTTTTATATAAATTATATTTAATTGAAAAAAAACGGGCGGCTTGTTTAGGCCAACGGGCTGGCCTGACTCGGCTTGCTAGCACGGCCTACTATGGCTGTGCTTTCGGGCCAGGCCAGACCACCCCAAACCTTAATATGTCAGGCCTATTTCGTTCTCAAGGCTTTTTGGGGCTTGGCATGCCAATACCGAGCCAAGCCGAACCGGACCGCCCATATTGCCACCATTGCCAATGTTTTTGATAATTTGAAAAACAATGGCAATGTTCTTAGTTGCAATTTGCTAAGTTAGGCAGAAACAAAGCTGACCCACTGAAAGGCTAATAATTAAAGTAGAGGTCATTCAGGAATTGTGAAATCCATGTGATTTTGTTCCTAAGTTTGTGGAGATATTGGGAAGCTGTGACTGAAACGTGCAGATCATTTAGATGCCATGCACTCTCACTCTCAGACCACACAACACTCATGTGAACATGTTGGCAGTGGACAATTTTCTTTCTTTACAAATGTAACAGACAACAAATTATCATAAGAACATAATAAAAATTGGCTTTAAATGGGTTTGGAATTCATGATTTGGTTCTTTAGAATCTTTCACTCACCCCAAAGAAATAACAACAATATCAAAAGACAGAAATCAAATCTCTAGCTAGCTAATAAAGCCCATTTTGGGTCTACTTTTTATGATCTTTTAAATTTCTATTCACAATCATATTGATTTTCTTTCCCTATTGAATGTAATTTTTTTTTATTTTTTTTTATTTTGGTCTTTTATATATATTCTCTTGAAAAGTTGCTTTGACTCTTTTTCCTTCCTCATCCTTCTTTTAAATCCTTCCTCCATTTTACATAAAGCAAAGAAAAAAGGTACCATTTTAGCAACGAGCTTTTGTAAGGATTCGTTTTCTCTCCTTTTTCTTTTACTGTTACTGCATGTTTGGCTTGGGGCATCTATTTTTTTTTTTTTTTTTGGTTTATTCTACAATAAATCAATAATCAATTAACGTATACAAATTGGAAAAATTGAGCATTTTAAGATTGTATTAAGGTAAACAGAAGTCCAGATGGTCTTAGTGGTAAACTCTTCACACTCATATATCAATGTGACTGTTTCAATGATAAAATTCTCACACTCAACTCTCAAATTCATAATAACTAAAAAGAAAAAATCAGAAGAATATATCTTTAAACGTAAATAAGAAAATGTATAAGGACCTATGTGAAAAAAGTAAACGGTAGTGCAAATGAAGTTGTACCTGTTTTGAATTCAAGGACCTGCAAAAAATCACAACACAAGTACGAAGTACAATAAGATTTGCTCCCTGTTTCGAAGCAAGCAAATCGTGCCTGTTACTCTGTCAGTCAATGATTTTCTGCCACATGTCCTGACCACCGAGACAATCGAGTCAATGAAGAGTCGTCGACGGCGGGACTTGGGAGCCGACGGACGGTCGATTTTGAATAATTAATAATTCAGGTGATGGAAGAGAGAATCTGCTTTGCTAATAGGAGGCCGCACTAACCAAAAGTGGACACGTGTGCTTGACATGGCATTTTGTGTCCAATTATCAACTTGGACGAGGCTCCACTCTCTACAAAATGTTTTTTATGAAAAAAATAAATTAACAAAATTATTAATGTTATGAGTTATGACTAAATGGATATTTGAAGGGTGCAATCATACTAGCACTAAAACATCGGATTCTATCAGAACTCTAAAATTAAGCGTGTTTGGACGAGAGCATTACTAGGATGTGTAACCTCTTGGAAAGTCCTCATGTCACACCCCTTAAAAAATGGATATTTGCCTAAACTTGATAAAAATTGGAGTGATACGGTGATAATATTTATATTTAAGTTTCTTTGTAACTTATATCATAACTTCATAAATTCAAGTTATATCTTCGTATTTCAATTTTTAAATTTATTTAATCAGATAGAAATAGGGATGGCAATGGATCGGATTGGGTATGAATACCCCAATATCTATCCCCGTATATGTTTGAGATATGTAGCTCTATCCCTACATCCACCTCATTTCTAAGTGAGTGAGGTGGATTAAGATAATCCGCTAATTAAGGTAGAGCCATAGAGGTTCACTGCTCCATTTATATCCGTATCCAATGAAAAAACTTCAATTTTTTATCGTTTACAAGAGAAAAATGAAACTAACATATGTAACGGTATATTTTATCATTTTATCCTATTCAAAGAGAAACAAATACATCCAATAAAGTTCAAATATAAAAATTAATAATAACCTATATAATTAGAATTAATAATCATATAATAATTTTTTATATTTTTAAAATATTAAAATCTATAGTGGATCCGGACAGGGATAAATATCATCCTTGAAAATAAAATGGATATTAGGATGACATTCATCTCCACTCCGTTCCCGAAATAATATTATCCATCCCTATTTTAAATAGAATCGATTCTTACGAATATCCATATCTGTGGATAATTTTGCCACCTCTAGATAGAATATCTTTAAAATCGAGATAAGGATAATATACGATTAATTATTTATCCACTCGATTTTGATCCGGTTTGAATCACTACAAATGAAATGGATTGGGTACCTATGGGTATAGGGCGTCCGGGTAACAATTTGGGTATCTACGGACTACGGGTATTGAGCGTCGTATAATTTTACCATCCCTAAGTGCGACTGTCCCACCAAGTTTTCTCGCCATCCATTGTGTGTGAATATAATAAGTAACACCAAATTTGTTTATAAATAGAGGAGAAGCTATGATTAGAGAAAATCTTATATGCACTGATTGCACCCATCCAATGGGTGCATGCCATATAACAAGGACAACTAATTAAATGAGTCTCCCTACCATGTGGCATGCACCCATTGGTTAGACTGCATTGCACCGGGTGCATGCAAGATTTTCTCATGATTAAAGATTCCTCCTCCACCACCACTCACTCAGCTTCCATCTTCTCTCATCCACACTTCTCAGTTCTCACTACTAAATAACAAATACTATAAACATACCAAGGAAGCTGAAATTTTTCTCCAACAACATTCCTCTTCTGCAAATTCAAAATGTAACACTGACAGATTCAAATAAAAAAATAAACTTCATCATAAGAAGTTTTGCCTTGTCTCATTCTTCATTTCTTGTTAATTAATTAATCAATTAGTCAACAATTCATTTTCCATCATCAATCAAACACACAGAGTATTAGAGTAGAGTTGCCATGGCTGTTTTCTTCTCTGATAAACATAATCAATATTCTTGCTTGTTATTGACCCTCTCCAGCTTGGTTCTTTTTCTCTTCAATTCCAAAGGTACAAAAATTACAATGTTTTAGATAATCTCTTCAATGTTTTTCACAACAAATTTGCATGAATTCTGTTTTACTCTGTTTCATGGTTTTTATACAGGTGTTGTTGTTAGAGCTACTACATTTACATTTGTAAACAAATGCGATTACACAGTCTGGCCTGGAATTCTGGGTGCTCCAAAAATGGAAGCCACCGGCTTTCAATTGTCGAAAGGCGGTTCACGATCTTTCCAGGCTCCGGCAGGCTGGTCCGGTCGTTTCTGGGGTCGGACCGGCTGTGATTTCGACGGCTCAGGCCAAGGCTCCTGCTCCACAGCCGACTGCGGCTCCGGCCAAGTCGAATGCAACGGTGCCGGAGCCACCCCACCTGCCACACTGGCCGAATTCACGCTCGGCACCGGCTCGCAGGACTTCTACGACGTCAGCCTTGTCGACGGCTATAATCTTCCGATGATCGTAGAGGGGTCGACCAAGGGGTCCGGTACGTGCACAACCACTGGTTGCGTTGCTGACTTGAACAGGAGCTGTCCGAGGGAACTCAGAACTCAAGGCGGCGGCGCCTGCCGGAGTGCTTGCGAGGCATTTGGTACACCTGAATATTGCTGCAGCGGCGAGTACAACTCACCCACCGTCTGCAAGCCGTCCATGTACTCTGTAATCTTCAAGAACGCCTGCCCGAGGTCTTATAGCTATGCTTACGATGATGCCAGCAGCACTTTTACGTGCACCGGTGCCGATTACACTATCACATTCTGTCCAACTTTTTCAAGGTAAAAATATTACAGTCTAAATTAGTATCGAAATGAATTTGGACAGGTATAAAAAGTCTTTCTCTGATCATGACGGTCCTAAATTTGAACCAGTTTTATAACATTACAAAAAACTTTGCAATATTACACCGAGAACAGCTTTTCTATAACGTGATAGAGACTACTTTATAACATTACAAAAGAATTACTCTGAATTTTTTTCCAAGAAGGTTTGAGAATTATTATTGGTATACATCTTCAAAATTTCATGGTCACTTTAAATGTCATATTTAACATTTATGGGCTCATTTGGCTCTTTAATTCAACCGTAAATTGTATAATGAGACATGGTATTGATTCTAATTGGGTACAGCTTAAAGTCAGCCAGTAATTCACCACCGAAGGGATCGGAATCTGAATCCGGGTCAGAGTCAGGATCAGGATCGGAAACGGAACCGGTGCAGTCGGCTGACTTAGCTAGTTCATGGTGGGCAAATTTGGCGATCGGAAGTGCATCAGTAAAAACCCAACCTTGTTTAGTTCTTCAGTATGCACATGTTTTGGCCATTTCTCTGTTACTCTTTCTCTTAAATTTGTAGTATTGTTTTTCTTTTTTCTTTTTTTCTTAAATTTTTTTTTTTTTTTTAATCATGTGGTAAAATTTACTTCATGTAGTAGCAGCAGCATCGACAACAAAGGAAAAAAAAAAAAAAAAAAAATCATGGTGACTTTAGGTTTTGCCTAGCTAGGAAAAAAAAAAGAAAAAAAATTCCAGATTGTAAAACTGTCCACTCACAAATCCAGCATA
This sequence comes from Acer campestre, assembly GCA_954870605.1. Taxonomy (NCBI): domain Eukaryota; kingdom Viridiplantae; phylum Streptophyta; class Magnoliopsida; order Sapindales; family Sapindaceae; genus Acer; species Acer campestre. The sequence goes on from OX940800.1 coordinate 6,864,983, forward strand.
TTTAATTTTAAATACATTATTAGTTTATATGTAAAGCATTTCGCTTTAGAAATAGAAATAGTTTTTTTTTTTTTTTTTTCCACCTTTGAAGTTTTTCTTTTTGCTTACATTTCCATGGTGTTCCTAAAGCTAAAAGATTCAACAAACATCACTTTGAGTAGTCCATAATATCATATTTAAAACTTATAATTGGTTATTTGGTTGTTATTGAAAAATTAAGGAAGGAAAATAATGTTTTAATTGCTCATTATACAAAAAATACCACAACCCGATAAAAGTCGATATTAATAAAGAATCTAAATTAATAACTGAGATTTAGTATTTCCATAATTTTTAATCTAATACGAAATAATAACTCGGATTCAAAATTTCATTAATATAGGTGTGAGAGATTTATACCGGTTGAACTTTAACTTTTTATGATCTTTTCCATTCTTACCATAATTAAAGACAAGAAGGAAAAGTCTATGTTTAAGCTTGGTGCGTGTTCTGGAAGGAACTTTGCTGGAATTCCAAAGAAAAAGAAAATGACAGTAAACTAGAGTTTGTTCTTTTGTGATATAAGTTTTACAACTGTACACTTAAGATTCTCTCTCTGAAAACCCAAATTCAATTACACTCAATGCCTACTATATGTCTCTATGTGATTTCTCAAGTATTTCCTATTTTGTTCCACACACACAATAACCTAGTTATTAGGTTTATTTATACTAGTTACAGGTAGTTTGAATCCTACAAATAAACGTTTTTCATTCACGCACACGACTTCCTATTCCACGTAAAGTTCTTCTCCTTTATGCACAAGACTTTCATGTTCCGCACGAAAACAAACTCTTTTTTCCTTTAAATACAAAAACTTCTAGAAGAAAACCTTTCTTTTTTCCGTGCACATTTCCTGATTTATGCAAAATACGCCGCCACCGCGGTCTGGGTCGCGGTTGGCCACCTGCACCCTACGGTCTACACCGCAATATAGTTACTAGGAACGACTGCTCAGAATACCGCAGTATGTGCCCCTTGCCTCCGCCACAATCTACACCGCGTTGATCCTACTGTAATTGATCGTGGTCCGCACAGCTGTCTAGGCACTGTGTCTACGCCACGGTCCACGTCACAGTTCCTTACGGAATCCGATTATTCAATTCTTGTTCAGACTTTAAACCTCCCTCAAACACGATCTCCTACATCCAAACATTTCCCACGTCTCCAGTAAGTTTCCGTATTGATTGAATCCCGTTTGATAAACATGGGAATATAAGTCAAATCCAACACACAGTGCACTAGAATATTAAATTTGTTAAAACAAACAATCATACCTCTTTTTGAATAAACTTCATAGATAACATTTGAGTGGGAATTTAAAAATTGATTAGAAACAAATAAAATCATGATAAAAGTCAATTATAAGACCTATCTGTCTCCACTTTCGATCACTTTAATCAAACTGAATAATGTCCATCTTTGAATGAGGGTAAATGTGTTGTTTAGAAAGATAAATAATTGAAAGGATGCAATCAATCTAGTTTTGATATAGTTCGTTTTCGACACACAACCCACTTTTGTCGGAGTAAACAATTTTGAAACTCAAAATCTGCCGACGAACTATCTCAAACTTCTATCAATTCAGAAACATTTTTCGTTATCCTCTCCTAAACCACTAGTTATTTCGATAATGGAGTGGTGAGATGTCAAGAAAACAGATGAGATCATTGGACAGCAAGAAATAGTGTGTGGGTTCCAAATTTTGCAATAATTCTATTAAAAAAAAAAAAACCTTGTGATGGTGGTTAGGCAATGTTGCATACTTGTATTGGGTTGTTTTGAATTGATGTTAAAATTGAGAGGGACCATGGGGGGGGCTCTCTTGTCTAGGCCAGCAGTGAAGGAAATATAATAAAGCTAAAAAGAAGACAATTTAAGTAACGATCAGAAATGCCGATTCTGTAGACTGATTGATTCTTTACCAACTTGTGTGTGGGGTTGGGGTTGGCCCACCATACTACTCTACAACTGATATAAACAAGGGATAATTACTCTAGTGACCATCGAATTGATGACACACTATCAAAATGGTCGTTGGATTGAAAAATTATTCCAAAATGACCATCTTTGGAGAACCTTGTGACACTAATTGTCATTCCATCCAATTCCATATAATTTCATACAATAAGTGGCATTTTGATAAATAAGGTGATGACATTAATTTATTTTAAATGTTTTTTGGAAATCATTTTTTTCAATGATTGACATTTTGGTATATAAGTGGATGACAATAATTTATTTTAAATGTTTTTTAGAAATCAAATTTTTTTTTTTGAAAAAAATAATTATATATATATTTATTTATTTACACACACTAAATATAATTATTCTTTTTAAAAAACAAAAGAAATGGTTTAGATCAATACACGTGTCTCTTATTTGTTTTTTTTTTTTATAGATTTTATAGATTTTTTAACCTTAATTTTCTTAAAAAAGAAATATATTTATATATACACACATATATATATATATATGTGTGTGTGTGTGTGTGTTTTTGAGATATATATATATATATATTTGAGATATGCTATACATGTATACACACTATATATATAGTTATTCGTTTCAAAAAACAAAAGAAAAAATTGATTTCAAAAAAAATAATCTAAAATAAACTAATGTCATCCCCTTATTTACTAAAATACCACTCATTGGATGAAATTAGATGAAATGATCATTAGCGTCACAAAGTTCGTTAAAAATGGCCATTTTGGAACAACTTTCCAATCCAGTGGCCATTTTGATAGTGTGTCATCAATTTGATGGTCACCAACGTAATTATCCCTATAAAGAAACAACAAACAAACAAACAAACAAAAAACCCTACTTTTCTAAATGATAATAAAGAAGAAGATGGAAATCTGTTTTTACTGATATTTCCCCTTTCAACTTTCTTTCTTCCCTAAAACTCATATCACAAGTGGGTTAGGGATATGCTAATCTGTCGATATCAAACACTACAATCACGGCTTAGATAAATACTTCCAATACAAGAAAGATCTACCCAGTCTTACTTTTTCATAATTAGATTAGAGTTTAACACTTGTCACCACAGGGGAAAAGTGTGTAACCATCTAATCAAGAGTTGACAATAGATAATTAACGAAATAGATTCTCGGATCATAAAAATATAGGAACTCTACTATTGACAATAAGAAAAATGTATTTGAACTTAAAACATAAGACAAATAATTTAAATTACAGTTCTGTTAATGTCTTTACATTCGAAATCAAGATAAAAGCAAAATTACACACCCTCTCATAGCTTGAGAAAATAAATTTTTTTGTTTATATCAAGATTTGGAACATTAGATATCACCGTGAACGCATGCCCTTAAATTTATTTCTTTTTGGACCGTTAATGCCATGAGGCACATTGACAAGACCCTTTAAAATATTTTCTTTTACATATTTTTTACAATTCTGTAAAGATTAACAGAGAAAAATGCTATTACAAGTTCTTCTAAAAACTCAAATAGTATCGACAGAGCCTCTAATAACAGCAACATGAAAAGTTTCGTTTCCTAAATTCATGACTATGTCCAACATTGATGATATGGTATAGATGCATCACGAATAGAATAATTTCTTAAGAAAACTTGCAAATACAGCATGAAATCAAAATATATTACGTAAACACGGATGCGTAAAAGTGAAAGAACAATCTTAACTGTAGCGATATTCAAGAATTCAAACCAAGGCATGTTCAAGTATTTCACACTGCAGATATGGTCTGTTCGATATTGAAAGTATAATAAAAAAGCACACAGCAAGTTTTTTCTACCGCCCGATGAATGTTAGTTTAAATATTCCACAATAGCATCACAAAAGCTTTCAACGTAATTCTACATCGTTCTTTAAGAGGAGGGTCTTTGTTTACTTATCGACGACTATATCTTAATCCTTACAAAGTGCAATTTAGATGCCAAAAAAAACAAAGGTAAGGAATCTTGCGTCAAAAGTTTTGGTGCACTCGTCTATCAATAATAACTTAAAAAAGGAAATCATCATGCTTCAATTAATTAGGTCAATCAAACAACGGCATCTCTGTGCTTTCCATTCCGATTGGCAAACCATAAAACAGTAGGACCTACTTAGTTTAGTGATAAAATGGGGGCCCATCAATGCTAAGACCACAATAGTGTCATTGGCAAGTGTTTGTTCATGGAAATTTACAAGTTCACACAGGTCACAACTCAAAAAGAGAAAGTTCCCACAGGAACTGCACCTGGGTGCCTCAATTATGTGCAGATTATAAAAGAAATAAAGGCGCTGAAAGCTTATAGTGTAATTCTAACCAATAATGGGTAGCAGTGATCTTTGTCGTAGCTGGGCCAGGAATCACCTCCATTCATGAACGCTTGATGACGCTTCCAAACTTCAGCATCATAGTTCTCTGTTATGCAAAAATGCAAACCAGTTTCTTCAATTTCCTCTAGGAACTTGCTCAATGAGTCTCCCCTTTCAGGGCTGACGAATATGGCTTCGGAGGGCCCCGTATTTTTCAACAAGAATTTGACAATTCGAGCAAGGCCTTTGTGGAAGTCCTTAAAAAAAGTGCTGTCAAAATTACAGGTCAAGTTAAAGATACCGAAGAAGATAAACTTATCACAAAAGTGAAAAAGCCATGTCAGCATGCTTGTAAGTGCATATATGTGCATGCATTGCATAATAGGCACAAGTGCTTTTTGTCGAATAGTGAAGAAAAGCTTATAGATATCGTACATCTTTAGGCCTTAAAAAAAAATTGTATCTAAGAAACAAGCTTGCTTCACTTACTCAAACACCCTCCACTGGATTATAAAAGTTGAATATGAAAGAATGATGTATCTAGCAGATGCATATGAGAAAAGAACCTTTTCCAGGAAAAAGAATTACGTCAGTCTCGGGCTAGCATGTAGGTGTGTTCATACATAAGACACTAGGTCACGCACTAGGTACAAGTGGAATTTGTCTACGAGTGAAAAGAACTAAGATTTGTTGACATCTATAAGCCATTAAAATTTGCAACTAACGAACAAGCTTTACTCGCCAATCACTCTCGTACACTCAATTTATAAAAGGTTTTGAACGTCAGAGTTAGGTATCAATCAGATAGATTATGAGGATGTGGACTGCTGTGTACATAAGCATTCTCTTGCTAGAAAGCCATCCAACAACATCTTTATACAGTAGTAAGAAACATAGTTATCATTGTGCAACATAAAGCACTTTGCACCATTATTTACGGTAACTAAAGTATATGATCACTTAATCCATATTTGACGATTCTCTTTACTTATATGGAAATATAAAAGCACGATTACGATACAAAGAAGAGAATAGGAATTACCAGTCACTCGCAATAATGACATCAAAAGTGTTAAAGATGTCTAAAATATCTTCAGTGTTCCAGTGTAGTGCCATAGACTTCACAATTGTGTCACCAAATGCTCCAGAATTGACATCTATGTTACGCTGAATATCTGTGTGTTATGAACCACTTCAAACACTAGTCAAAGGAGAATAAGATAAAAGAAAAAGGAGAGGGGGCACCTTTGTGACAGATATAAAGCAAAGAAAAGCAACCATGAGCATACGGTGTCGCCAAGAAAACCAACCAATCAAACTTATGAAGGGGAAGACTATTCTAAAAAGAGAATTGCCAATAATCGGCAATTCCATGTACATTATTAAATCACCGGCACAGCCTAAAGGGTTAATCAATGAAATGGCTATTGACAACAATAAATTACATCTCAAAGTCAACACGACTAACATGTACAGACATACCATTCGGCCCATGCCTGATCCATGCTCCCAATACTCTAGCAGGCCTAAAACACAATTCTAGGCCTCAAATTATTGTATTGTCTCAAGCAATTTACAGCTCAACATTTAACTGGGCACTCATCGCCATAAAGACAGGCTCTAAAATGTGTCTCGAACAATTTCAAATTCTTGGACTTGCAGATAGTTTACATACCAAGTAAAGCCAATTACAGCTCACTAGGGGTAAATGCAGTCAAGGACAAACTAAATTGTTGGTGTTGGCTGGCTTCAACTTTGTATCCCTAAGCAAATTACAATGGTAGCTTCAAAGTTAGTATAGGTACAAGTTTTCTCACATATGAAGTTTTTCAATCCAAAGATCTCATAATCATTGCCTTTACTTGTAAATACTTGACTCTAGCATTCACTTTAATGTCAGATAATTTTTGTCATTTGAGAAGAAACTACAAAATGGATATCCTACACAATTTAAATGCTACTGGAAACCCTCCAACAAGTTATTGAACAATCCATAACAGAAGCTAAGTTCAGAATTCACTGTATAATTTTGTTCCTGGGTAGCCGGAATTCAAACCTTAGTGAACTAACAATATAGTGAAAACTCAAAAATCTTGCTCTTGAATCTCCTTTAATCAGCTCATGATGTCTAATACACAAAACTATTTTTCCACATTGTTGGAACAACCCAAACCATCCAAGCTTCTCAAACTGAGCAGTAGAGGAACCGTCACACATCTTGCCAAATCCTATCACATTTTCCTTATCTGTCTGCACACTGAGTAACCCAATTTTCATTAAGGGTCCTAAATTTTTCTAGGTTGGGCAAAAGTGGATCAACCAGTAAAATTACAAATTGAAGAATTTGATTTGTTTGTATTTAATTATAGTTTCTATACCCCAATATACCCAGGAGAAAGAAATTGGCAAGAGATTCTCTTAGTAGTCTGAAATTCAACATTTAATCATCATTTTTTTTTCAAGAATCTAGCAAATAATCATAAATTTATCCACATGCTAAGTGTCAGAATTGTTAATTAAAAGGATACAATCAACTACTTGAGGATTCCCATCTGAGATTACAACTTCTAATGCCTCTGTGGTCGCCGCAATAACTAATCCAGCTAAGCCATAGCCAGATCCAAGCTCAATAACTCTTTTAGACCTGGAGAATTAATGGGAAAAAAGGGTATACCTAATGTAATCATATAATAAAGGAAAAAGGTTTCAAAACATGCAAACAAAATAAAAAACAAGAAACGTCTTATTAAGCTGTCACCAGCATAACAATATCAACAAGAGAAATTAGACCTAAACATGTCCACATGTGACAAGCAGAAGAAAGCAAGGACATCTTCTGATGGCCAATGACCTGCACAAGGCAGAACATATTGAAATTAAAAACACAAATATACCAATATCAGAAGGAATAACCAAGCATATTAGTAGATTAGATGATTACATTAACAAACACATATAATACAGCATTAAGTATCCAAACCAGTATCACTAGTACAACAGCGAGACTAAAAAAATGCAAAACTACCATGTACAAAATCTCATTGAAAGCATATCCATATATTTTGTCGTGTTGTATTCTGAGACTGAAACTACACTATGATGAAGTAGACACAAGTCTTATCTCACTTTCTTTAGAAGTGACAATAACTCTCAACGACTTATGTAAGTAACCGCTAGATCTAAAAACTTATGTCTTTAGGTAAGGGATCAACAATAATACTTATATTCTAACACACCCCTCATGTGCAAGAAATCAAGACCACTAAATCAAATTTGCTCCGGTAACATCTCACTCGACTCCAAAAGGCTTAAATTGTAAGGTAAAAGTCCAACAATGGTATTTATATTCTAACACACCCACTCCATCACATGCAAGGACTTGAGACCGCTGAACCAAATATGCTCCGATACCATGTCAAAAACCGTTACACCCAAAGGGCTTTTTGGTAAAAGCCCAACAACAGTATTTATATTCGTTATCAGGTGAGGTTTAAATTTAATCTACACAAAGCATAGAACACTTACATACAAGTCCAGTATTGTCAATATTGTATCTATTACATATCTCAAAATCAGTGAGGTCAGCAGTACTGTTATCAACTCGTTGGCTGCACAAATTTCAAATGAGAGCAAACATCACCATTTCGAAAACATATATAAAATCTAATTTAAAAAAATGATCAACTAACAGAATATTGTTGAGTTCAAACCCACCAAGCGTTCGAAGAAATGTATCAGAGAACCAACTTACGTGAGAAGCAATTTGCGATATCCAGCTGCGACGGGTAACGTGTAGCAGACGCGCACATCTCTGGAGTCGGGAACTTTGTCGACTAATTTGGAGGGAATCAAATCGAAGCCGTGCGTCGTCCTCCGCGAAATGCGCATTCGAGATTGGTCGTCTGAGGAAATCAAATTTTGTTGTGATTTTAGTACAAATTAAGAGTAACCAACAAAACTTAATTATTTAGAGAGAGAGAGAGAGAGAAAGTACCGGAATTTTGGAGCGAAGATCGACGAAGTAGAGCTTGACGGAGGATTTTCCATCTCAACGACGATGGTTTTGGTGTCGTATCGGTGTTATTAGTTTCCATAATTTTTCACTTTTCTTCTTCTATATTATTTTGGAGGATGATCTGAATCTGAATTTCTGATACTAATGATGGTAGATTAGATTTAAATTGTCACTTCTTTATTAGCCCAAGTTTCAAATTATTATTAACAAATGATGGATTTACAAATAATTCGATCATAAATGGATAGATTTGGAATCAATAACTATAGTACACGGATATAAATATTGTTTTCGAAAAAAAAATTAAGAGTACAAATTTAAGGAAAGGATTAAATTTAACTGAATTAAATTTGGAACTTAAAATTTTGACTTTAATATCTCAACTGGTTATATGCTTTTAATCTAATGATTGAGATTTGAATGTATTTACAACTCTGAATTAATATTTAAAAGTTGAAGTTAAAATTTTAAGTCATGGATTTAAGTTTTAGACACTGCTTGATTTTTACACTTAACACTGAATGACATTTAATGTGTTTCATTTATTATTTTGTTTGATTTTTTAAGTATTAAAATCACTTAATAAACTTTTAAAACCACTTGTTTTGAAAAGTGAAAATTTCACTTTTCACTTGTTAAAATCCATTGGAATTTAATACAAAGTTTTACTTTCAAAACTAACTTTACTAATTTAATCTATTTCCAATTTTGTTTTATATTAAAACCCTATGGGGGGTGTATTCAATTAGGATTTCGAAAGACTTTTATTGACTTTTTTTAAATTAATGACTTTTGCAGATTTTATAGACTTTTATAGACCTTACAAGATTATGAAAAACTTTCATAGACTTTTATTTAAAAGACTTTCATAGACTTTCATAGACTTTCATTTTAAATAAAAGACTTTTGTAGACTTTCATTTTAAAAGACTTTTATAGACATTTATAGACTTTCATTGACTTCTAAATATAATGTATAATTTGTTTTAGAAAAATTACATATATTTTCATGTCAATAAAAATAATTTTTCAAATGAATAAAAGAAAATCATCGTTAATTAAACTTGACAAAAGCATTCATGTCTAAATATGTGATTTTAAATTATTTTATTTTATTTTAATTATATTTTGCATTATAAAGACATTATGCTCCTTTTTATTTTTTTATTTTTTTTTATTTATAAATAATTAGTCAAAATTTTATTTGTTTTTTATAATTAGTCAAAATATTATAAATATTCGTTCAGAATAAATGTAGCAAACTGACAATAATATTAACTTTTACATGTCTCTACGAAAGTATGACAATGAGTATAAAAAAATCGACCAAAAGTTCATTCAAGTTACTAAAGATAAAACATAAAAATCGCACCTAGTTGTTGAATAAGATCCATGTCTAAAAGTGGATAGTTTGATATTGATCATAATTACATGGAGTCACGCTCATACACGACTTTGATTTTGGCATATTGGCATGGTTAAGTAGTGGTTTTTGTCTTTTATTATTTTTATTTTACATAAATGAAGTTCATTTAATTTGTTTCAGTGTTGTTTAGTTGCTTTAAAAATATAGGTAAAAAAAAAATGAACTTGTCTTTAATTGCATAGTCAATAAAAAGTTGTTTTATATTATTTTTTAGTTATTATTATTATTATTTTGTTATAGATCGTTAATGTTTGTATGTTTTTTTTAATGTTTATTTATTTTAAAGTTATTCGTTTTATTTTATTTATAAAATTTGTTAAGAATGAGTGTGCTTTTATTTGAAAATATAACATATATTTGGTTGTTGATGTTTTTTAGAGAGTTATATATTTTTCTTTTAAAGTGAAATTCTTTCTATTTTTTTTTTTTTAAAAGAAAGTCATTCAAAGTCTTTGGTAAGAATGAAAGACAAATTGTGAGATTTGTTATAACTAAAAATCATCAAAAGTCATTAAAAGTCATTGATATTTTAAAGTCGTTAAAAGTCATTGAGATTTTAAATACCTCATAACTTTCATAGACTGTTAAAAAGTCTTGATTGAATACCACGTGACTTTTAAAGACTTTTTAAAAGTTTATAAAAGTCTGTATTGAATACCTCATTACTTTTATAGAATCGTTAAAAATCTACATTGAATACACCTAAACTTTTTAATTCCGTAAAAGTCATTAAAAGTCTTTTAAAATCCTAATTGAATACACCCTCCTATATGTTTCTAAGGATACAATATTTATTATTATTAATATATATATATATACAGTCATTTTATTGTCAGCTCGTCCTGACAATAAATATATCAGGACGAAGAATGTGGACCATAGATTATGGAGAAGTTTTGACAATTGTATACACTTTGAGTCAAATTATTTAAATTTAGTGGTTCATATTTTTCTTCCTGATATATTTATTGTCAGGATAAATTGATAATATATATATATATATATATTGTCTCATTTAACATAATTAAGTATACAGTTGTACTGGAGTATTTATCAATTAAGTAGTACCGGTGGGTATTTATCAATTAAATAGTATTGGTGGATGTAAAACAACAATAACCATTACAGTGAGAAAATAATCATGTTGTAATTTACTGAAAATGAAATTTAATTTAGAACAAAAAATAAATAAAAAAAATCAACCAACCTATCCAGAATAATATAAATTTGAAATATTATTAATAACTAAATAAATTTATTTTAGAATTATTAATTTACATGTTAGAGTTGTCCTTAATATATTAAAATGTAAATATATAATAAATAATAGTTAGAAGGGCATAGATGTAAAATTATTTATTTTCAGATATTTATAACTTAAAAAAACAAACAGCTTATCACTTATATTCAGTTTTCAGTGAAAAAAAACAACAAACATGTTTTTCAGTTTTTCAGTTTTCAGTTTTCAGTTTTCAGTCATTATTCAGTCTTCAGTAACATTTGGCACTGTTCAGTTTTCAGACAAAAAAACAAACGGGGCTTTAGTCTAATCTAGGTGGAATTATTGTCAAATTTTATATTAGTACTCAACGATATATCAAAAATATCAAAATATCAAAAATGTTTTAAATATTTATTTCTTTTCAATATAATTTTCTTTTTTTACTATTTATTTTTGATAACACTTTATGAAAATATTGCTAAAAATATATCTGTATATTTCATAATTATGGAAATATATAATCAACTTATTTGGCTCAAACAAACTCTTCAAATAAGATTCTTTAAATACAATTTTTCTCTCTATTTAATATTGAAGAGCAACTTCCCCCTCTTTAGTTATGTTATATTATTTTTTATATCACATCATCGTTAATATTTGACACACACACACATAATATATCTTATTTATCTTTTTAATTAAATTCAGTTAATATATAATAAGTTTTAGTTTATAAATTTAATCATTGTAAAAATTATACCATTAGAAATGTCTAATATAGATTTTTAAAATGAGACTAATATTGAATATTTAATAATAGCATATTATTTTTCTAACTTCAAAAAAAAAAAAAAAATGGAGGGTAATTAGATTTATTGAGGGAAGGAATTTGAGTGTTTTCATTAAAATAATATAAACATATTTCTAATTGAAGAGTCTTTTGGAAGAGCACTTCTTTTTTCACTCATCAAATTGTCACATAGGTAAACAAATAGATATTTGAAAAGTGAAAATAGTAGAGTCTTTTAAAGATGCTCTTATTATTAATATTTAATTCTCTTTGATACATTAGGGGTCGTTTGTTTGTTCAACTTTAAACTTTATGGGTTTGAATTGAACACATTAAATTGTTTTGTTTGTTTTTTTAAGGGATAATTACCCTGGTGGCCATCGAATTGATGACAACACACTATCAAAATGGCCACTGGATTGGAAAGTTGTTCCAAAATGGTCATTTTTGGCGAACTTTGTGACACTAATGTCCATTCCATCTATTTCCATCTACTTCCATCCAATTTCATCCAATGAGTGGCAGTTTGGTAAATAAGGGGATGACATTAATTTATTTTAGATTTTTTTTAGAAATCAATTTTTTCTTTTTTTTTGAAAAGAATAATTATATTTACTGTATCTATATATATATATATTTACATACACTAAATATAATTATTCTTAAAAAAAAAAAAATGGTTTAGATCATTACACATGCCTCTTCTTTGTTTTTTAGATTTTTTAGTCTTAATCTTCTTTAAAAAGAAATATATATATATATATATACATATGTGTGTGTGTGTGTTTTTGAGATATATATATATATATATATAACATTTGAACTTATTAAAATATGTATATATATATATATGAGATATGATATACATATATACACTAAATATAATTATTCGTTTCAAAAACAAAAGAAAAAATTGATTTCCAAAAAAAATCTAAAATAAATTAATGGCATCCCTTATTTACCAAAATGCCACTCATTTGATGGAATTGGATGGAATAACCATTAGTGTCACAAAGTTCACCAAAAATGGTCATTTTGGAACAACTTTCCAATCCAGTGGCCATTTTGATAGTGTGTCATCAATTCGATGGCCACCGGAGTAATTATCCTTTTTTTTAAATGGTCAAACAGTTTAAAATTATATATATATAAAGACTTAAAAATAAAAGTAAGAAATTCTAACTTTTAACTTAATTCTAAATCACTGGATTACAATTAAAATATTAACTTCCAAGTCTATTATCCCAATAAAGATATATTTCCAAATTTATCCTAATTTGATATGATGTAAAATTCTTTATTTAAAAATATTTATTATTTTAAACAGCTTTTAGAAAGGAAAAAAAAAAAAAAAAAAAAACCTAATCGCTTCTCATAGAGACTAGTACAATATATATAATTGAGGAACCTTTTTTAATTTTATTTTTATAAAAAAAAACTATTAACCATGGATATTGACACCCATAAAACTTATTAGTACACCCATGTCTAAAATTTAAAAAATAAATATTACTATAAGCACCAATCTTAATGCCAATAGTGTCCTCCATTGAAATAAATATATTCATTTTAATACATATTAGTGTATTTATAAACACTATTAAATTATTATCACACCCAATTTATATTAAATCTTGTTTTTGAAATCAAATCTTGTTTTAATGATAGTCCAATTTAGTTTTAGAAATATCTCCAATGTAGGAGCCTTATAAAAAGGGAATATGTGGAACCGTATACGGTGTCAAGAGATTTTCAATTTAAAATTCTCTTATTTATACAACTATCTTAAAAAAAAAAAAAAAAAAAAAAAAAAAACTTATTGATATCTACGGCTATCTTAAAAATAAAAATAAAAAAATAAAAAAAAACTTGTTGATATTTATAGCTATCGTTAATATATATATATATATATATGTTGTTTATTCATAGAGTTCAAAACTATAAATAAAATAAAGACAAAAACAATATGATAATCATGTGATGATGATAAAGTTTGATACTTGAAATAAAATTAGAGTTTAATTAGGGTTTATCATAAGTTTTTTATTTTTTATTTTTTGAAAGGTAAGGTTTTTTATTTATTTATTTATTTATTTTTAATTTTTTTTTTTAATAAAGAAATATAGTTGAAGATATGTGTTGTATGTACATATTCGGCCAAAAGACACGTCGGCAGAATGTGCAGAAAAGGCGGGTCAAAGAATGGCCACGTCACTCGTGGATCAGTCAACGGAGGGAAATATCGGATAAAAGGCGTGCCAGCTGGCACCCTCATCAATCCAGATCAGAAGCGCTCTCGCCACAATGGGTCGACCAAAAGGGCGGCTACTAGTGTTTGCCAACCTAAAGTGCTCGCCTAGATTTATGTCATCAGGGAAGCAACCTTATTTCAGTATACCTCCTATAGCAAGGATTTGACCAGTTATAAGGCACAAAGATCAAGTCTTATTCTAGATAAGATACAAACCGTTCTTAACAAGAAGAGTCCGAACAGGAAACAAACCGAAAATCACCAACGAACATCAGATTCCTTGTACAAGTTAAATTAGGAACTCCCTTATTAATACGACATAAGCAAAGGAAACCCTAGCAAAACTAATATAAATAGAACGATAAATCCCATGAAAAAGGGGTTCGAGTTTACAGAGAGAATAAGGCAATTGTTTGAGAGATCTGAGTGTGTAAAACTGCAAATAATCCATAATATTATTCTTCTGCTCTCAAGGGGCACCGTGGTTTTTTCCCATTCGAGGGTTTTCCACGTAAAACTTGACTTGCATGCATTGATTTATTCCTTTCTTTATTTTTTATTTATTAAGATAATATTGTTGAGTGAGGCAATCCAAAAATCACCGTCAACAATTGGCGCTAGAGGAAGGGGGCAGTGAATAGAAAACTTCGAGGAATCCTTACAAACAGGTACAAAATGAGCAACGATAGCGATAGAGACGAAATCCCCAGCAATGACCTAGCCCCCGAGGCGGTTGTGGTACTAGGGGAGGAAACGTTGGCAATAGGGGAACAGTCAGTAGCGACTCCAGGAACTAGAGTAGCCAACCCGGAGACTCTGCAACACTTTCACACTGCACTGTTGAATTTGGTCAACGAAGCCAACAAAATTGTACTCTCGCTTCCTATAGGGTTAGGAGCCTCGTCTCCCCATGAGCTGACAACCAGCACACCCGGGAACCATCCGCCAGAGAGGTTGCGATCGGAAGTCCATGTTACAACTCCCATCGTCCAGGCAAAACCAACTATGGAGGAAGCACCCAGAGACCCACCAGAGGTCCTAGAAGAAAGAAGACAAAGGAAGGGAAAAGGTTTGCTGGACGAGGACTTCCCAGAAAAGCAAAGCCGTGGGTAAGCACATGGGGAAGTCGCCAATAATGGATCTAACAGAAATCATCGGTGACTACGATCTATCTCATCAGGAGACAGGAGTCCCCAGCCGAGAAAAATGTTGCGGTCAAAAAGGGCGCGGCAAAGGAGATCCAAAAGTACAGACGACCTAGGAACCATTGGGAGTATTGACAGTAGAGAAGGTGATTATCGGAGGATGACAATCAAAAGCAGGCTCAACCTAGAAGGGGAACCAACTGGTCACCGAAGTGTCACCCTCTAACAACTATCAAAAAAGGTTTCAGTAATGGCTCGACGGTATGGGCATAATGTTTCTTCGGATGACGAGTCAGAAAACCCCTTCATCGACCATATCGCCCGTACCCAATTCCCGGAAAGGTTCAGAATGCCAACAATCGAGCAATACAAGAAGAACAGGGATCCGAAATAGCATGTCCGTAGATTCCGTAATGTCATGACCCAGTATGCATCCAATGATGGCCTCTTGTGCCTAAAATTCCCGCAAACCTTTGGCGACCTCGCTTCCAGATGGTTTGGACGCCTACCAGCCAGAAGCATTAACAATTTTTCCAGTTTCAGCAAAGCGTTCATAAGACAATTCATGGGAAGTGTGCAGAGAAGAAAGTCACTAGCTCACCTGTCCAATCTGAAACAAGAAAGTAATGAGTCACTTAAAAAGTACCTGGCTAGATTCTGGAAGGAAGTCGCCTAAATAGAAGATGCGAGTGTTTAGCCGTCATAGCAGCCTTCACCAACGGCTTGCAAAGTGGTCGCTTGTCTTTTGACTTGCGAAGAGACCAGCCAAAGACGTACGAGGAGATGATGGACATAGCTAGAGACTTTGCATTAGCTGAAGAGGAAGAAGTGGCGCAAGGGGGTAGCTACGTTCATGGTCACAAACCAGACACAAAACCCGAATCCAAGGATGACAGGACAAAGGGCTAATCGAGTGATTGCCAAAGAGAAGAGAAAAGCCGAAAGAATCAGCCCAGGGAGAGTCGGGGTAGCAACAGAACCAGTAGGTTCCTAGGCAGGTATAGTAACTTCACCCCTTTAACTGGTGAACAAGAAGACATACTATCTGTAGTAGAAGACAAGGGACTCACCAAGTATCCACGACAACAGTCAGCCAATGCCTGGAGAGATACAACAAAATACTGCCGATTCCACAAGGACCACGGGTATGATACTTCAAAATCCTTCCAGTTGCGTGATCATATTGAAAGCCTAATCAGAGAGGGGCACCTTAAAGATTTCACCCTGAAGGGAGACAAAAATGCCGTTCGCCAAGATAGTCACCGGGGAAACGAACAAAAAAGAAGGAGCCCAAGGAAAGGCAGTCCCAATACCACAATAAATACCATTTTTAACGGGCCACACACCGGCAAAAGTAATAGAGAGAGAATGTCAGAGGTCCGGGAGGTAATGTACGAAAACAGAGACATGGAAGTGTACTCTGTACATAAAAACCACAAGAAGGCAAGAGAGGGGCACGACCCAATAATCTTCATAGCCGAAGACTCGGAAGGAATAGATGCCAAACCTAATGACGCAATAGTTGTGGGGGTCCAAATAGCCTACAGAGATGTCCTTCGGGTGATGATAGAAAACGGGAGCTCCGTTGACATTTTGAGCGCCAGGGTGTATGATGAACTCCGACTGGACAGAAAAGACTTGGAGTCATTCCATGTGCCCTTGAAAGGATTTGGAGGTGCAGAAGTAAGATCCTTAGGAACTGTAAAATTACCTGTAAGGTTTGGAACGGCGCCTTGTCAGAGAACTATCCTGCTGGATTTCGTTATTGTTGACATTTACAACTGGCCATACAACGCCCTACTCGGACGACCGTTCCTGAACAAAGCTCGGGCAGTTACATCCACCCATGCCCTGAAAGTGAAATTCCCAACAGAGTTTGGAATTGGGGAACTCAAAGGATCGCAGGAAATGGCTCGCCGCGCCAACCTGTCAATCTTTAAAGACAAAATCGGAATGGAAACTTTATGCATATTTCAACTCGATCAAGGGACACGAGAGGAAAACCCCGACGCATTTGAACTGGACCCAAGGGACAAGGCCGACAGAGAAAAAGAAGAACCCATCGAGTCAGTCATTCTGGATGAAAAGGAACCCAACAAAACTGTCAAGGTTGGAGCAAATTTGACAGAACAGATTAAAGCAGGCGTGGTAAATCTGCTAAAGGAGTACAAAGAGATTTTTGCTTGGAGCCACAAAGATATGCCAGGAATTGATGCGAATGTGATCTCACACCATATGGCTATAAACGAAAAATGCAAGCCGGTGATACAGAAAAGGGGGAGCTTCAATCCTGAAAGAAGCGCAACCATAAGGGAAGAAATATCCAAGCTACTCGCAGCAGGGTCGATCAGAGAAGTCAAATATCCTGAGTGGGTGGCGAACATCACGCTCGTAAAGAAGAAGAACAATCAATGGAGGATGTGCGTAGACTTCACTGACCTGAACAAGGCCTGCCCCAAATACAGCTTCCCATTACCAAGAATTGACCAACTGGTCGATGCAACAGTCGGACACGAGCTGCTAAGCTTCATGGACACGTATTCAGGGTGCAATCAGATCAAGATGCACAAACTGGATGAAGACAAAACAGCGTTCACCACAGAACAAGGATTGTACTATTATACTGTCATGCTGTTCGGCTTGATAAATGCTGGAGCAATATACTAGTGGCTAGTTTACAGAATGTTCGCTAGCCAAATAGGGAGAAATATGGAGGTGTACATCGATGACATGCTAACCAAGAGCATCACGGCCGACAGACATACAGATGATTTGCGAGAAACCTTCGATGTATTAACTAAGTTCGGAATGAAGTTGAACCCCTCAAAGTGTGTATTCGGCATGCCATCCAGTAAATTCCTCGGGTACCAGGTACATCAAAGAGGGATAGAAGTAAATCCTGACAAGATCAAAGCACTGGCCGACATGGTTTCCCTAAAAAACTTGAAAGACGTCCAGAAGCTCACAGGATGCTTGGCATCACTGAACAGGTTTATAACAAAGTCAACAGACCGATGCTTGCCATTTTTTAAAGCGCTCAAGAAAGGTAAGGGAATTGAATGGAACAAAGATTGCGAACAAGCCTTTCTCGCCCTCAAAGAATATCTCGGCCGAGCACCACCGTTATCAAAACCAATCACAGGAAAAATGTTATATATGTATCTCTCCGTCATGGAGGTGGCCACTAGTTCTGTACTGGTAAGACAAGAAGATGGGGTCCAGAAACTAGTGTACTACACAAGCAAAGCACTGTTACCAGCTGAAACAAGGTACTCACCAGTCGAAAAAATGGCACTCGCCCTAATAACAGTAGCAAGAAAATTGAGGCCATACTTCCAAGCTCACAAAATTGGTGTATACACGAATTGTCCGCTAAGAATGATTTTACAAAAACCAGAAGTGTCGGGCAGACTCATGAAATGGGCCATTGAATTGAGTGAGTTTGAAGTAGAATATATCCCAAGAACATCGATTAAAGGCCAGACAGTAGCAGACTTTGTGGCAGAATTCACTGAGCCAGATACCGAAGTAGCAAAAATGATGATGGAACAAGCAGAGAAAAACTTTCGTTGGAAACTTTGTGTAGATGAGTCATCAAATACACACGGCAGTGGGGTAGGGATAGTAGTCACGACCCCAGAAGGAGACTCGGTAGAATGTGCCCTACGTTTTGATTTTAAAGCCACCAATAATCAAGCCGAGTACGAGGCGCTGATAGCAGGATTAAAGGTATGTACAGCCTTAAGAGCCGATGAAGTAAAATTTTTCAGCGATTCCTAAGTCATCGTCAACCAGGTACTTGATGAAAACCAAGCAAGAGACGAAAACATGATCGCTTACCTGAAGCTAGCAAAAGAATTATTGGGACGATTCAAAGAATACAAGATCGTGCAGATTCCAAGAGAAGAGAATGAACAGGCAGATGTTCTAGCTAAATTGGCATCAGCTACGGTCAACATCTGGCCCCGAACCATCCACATGGCACATATACTCCAACCAAGCATAATTGGACAAGTTGAAGTGGGGGTAATCATGAACGAATCAAATAACTGGATGACCCCAATTAAAGAATACCTGATCAATGACATCCTCCCAAGTGACTCACTAGAAGCCAAACGGCTGAGATACAGAGCGACAAGATATTTGGTCCTCAGCGGCGAGCTGTACAGAAGAGGGTATTCAAGAGTACTGCAAATGAGTGTCGGGCCCGAAGAAGTAGAAGGAATCCTGAAAGGCATACACAGCGGAAGCTATGGGAACCATGCTGGAAGTATCAGTTTAGCCCACAAAGCACTAAGACAGGGATTCTACTGGCCAACCATGTTCGCCGATGCAATGAGAATAACAACAAGGTGCGAGGCATGCCAAAAGATCGCAAATAACATTCGCCAGCCACCCGAGCGCTTACAAAGTATCACCTCCCTATGGCCGTTTGCCATGTGGGGAATCGATTTGATCAGCCCGATGCCCATAGCACTTGGAGGAGCAAAACACGCCATTGTGGCGGTGGATTATTTCACTAAGTGGGTAGAGGCCGAGCCGCTGGTGCACATAACAGAAGCAAATACAACCAGCTTTGTGAAGAAGAACATCCTATACAGGTTCGGAATACCAAACACCATCATCACTGACAACGGAACACAATTCGACAACAGAAAATTTAGAGATTTATACAAGAAATACGGGATCAACAACTACTATGCCTCTCCAGCTCACCCACAAACAAATGGATAAACCGAGTCGGTAAACAAAATCATTAAGCACAACCTGAAGGCCAAACTCGCTGTCAGAAAAACTACCATAGGTGTTATGGGCATACCGAACAGCAGAAAAAAACTCCATTGGAGAGACGCCCTATTCTATGGCATTCGGGACTGAGGCAGTCATCCCAGTAGAAACAGCGTTCTCCTCATCAAGAACACAACTCTTCCAGCTTGAACTCAATATTGATATGCTGAAATACGGTCTATACGAATTAGAAGAAAGAAGGGAACGTGCTCAGATAAGGAACTCTGCCTATCAACAAAGGGCAGCCAGGTATTACAATTCACATGTACGGGTTAGAAGATTTGCACTCGGGGACGTAGTACTAAAAAGGGTGACACTAGGAACCAAAGACAAATCTGTAGGATCGCTCGCAGACAAATGGAAAGGGTCATACCACATCACGGGCATAACAGGTCATGGGGCATATCACATCGCCCAAAGAGGAGTGGGCAAGCTACCCCGACCATGCAATGCTCAATATCTGAAGATCTATTACCCATGATACCTCTATCCCAAAAGTCTTTTCGTTATTTTTTCTTTTCTTTTTCTCGTTTCATCTTTTTAGTTTCCATTTTTTAATGTCAAGATTGCAGGAGATAATCAATAAAGAGTAATTTATTACTAAAATTCATGTCCTCGCTGAACCACACCACAAATCGGCCATAATGAACAGTTCGCTGGTGCACACAAAACAAGTTACTTAAACTCAGCAAAGCACCAGAAAAGGAACAAAAATGGGGGGAATACCCCACATCATAGCAGGCTGAGAGCAAACATGCCATAAAATCAGTCTGAGCTAGGGAAAGATGCCACAAAGACGGCAGTCGCCATCATTAGCAAGGCATAACACCCAAGAATGTGAAAAACATTCAACAAACAACATGCAGGGAACACACCCTGAAAAAGTAAGTGCTGGGGGTAGAACAAACTAGCATCAAAACAGTAAGTAAAAGAGGGAGACGTCCCGACAGTATGCTTACAAAAAACCTGGTGTATGGTCGGACACATCCTGACAAATACTAGGTAAAACAAAAACCAAGCAATAATAAGCTAAGTGATAATAGGCTTCAAGGCCTAAGCTAGAAACTCAGCAATGACAGCTGAACAAAAGAAAAACTTATGAAAATAACTCGGCAAACAGAAAGCATTCGAGCATATCAAAAAATAGAAACTGGTATAAATAAATATCAAGTACATATACAAAGTATCGGGTGAAAAAACAAATACATCAGCAAAAGAAATCAAGCACTCGCTGGTGGGTCATCCCTATTGTCTTCGTCATCGCTCATATCGTCCTCCGATGGCCAAACAACCTCTTCATCCCTTTAAAGCATAAAATGCGCATAATCTCGACCGGAGACAGGACCCAAGTCAGGTTCATTACCAGAACCAGTAAAGCTCCCTTTCCGACCAGAATAGTTAGTGTTGAAGGCACGCTTGGTAGGGATTTCAAGATGCATGGGATGAGGTTCTGCTCTCGTATAGCGACAATGAGCCTTCCATCGTTTTATTTGCTCTTTAACAGAGCCTAAAGCCATCCATGTGCAGCTTGAGGGATTTGTCAAAACGCCTCAGGGCCTTTTCATTAGAGTGATCCTTCATGGCGAAGAACCTCTTCGCTTGCCGCATGCCCTGCTTGAACTCACGGAGGAGAAGCGCATCATAGGTAAGAGACCTCTTAAAATGGTCAACAGTTTCAACCTCTAAAACGGCCTTCAGGTCGCTTAAAATGACATCTAGTGAGGCTTGTTGGTTCCGCAGGTCTTCAGACTCGGGCTCCGCCTTTTCCCTAGCTTCTTCCGCTAGCCTTTCAGCCTCCATACGAGCAGCGAGCGCATCCTGACTCCCAGAAAGTTGCTCTTTCAACAGGTTAATCTCCTCTTCAGCTGCAAGCAGCTTTTCCTCAACAGCAAGCTGAGCAGCCAAAAACCCATCGGCAGACTCCCTTAGCTGACTAAGTTGTTGAGCGTGGGACTCTTCAGATGAAAGCTGGTCAGTAGTCGACCGGGAAAGTTGTTCCTATAAGCGCTTGTTCTCCCTCGAAACCGTATTCCCGCATCTATACTTGTCTGCCATTTCAGACATCATCTGAACAAAAACACAGTCAAAGAATGACACAACAAGTGAAATGGAAAAAGGAAGATGGAAAGAAAAACTTTCAAAGAATGACAGTTGAAGAAGAATTCCATTTTCCTGTTGCACGATTTATCCTTCACGTGCTCCCAACCCTCACCAATATATATATCATTATTTATAAAGTGGTTCAGGAGCTCAATGGAGGAGAAATCGGACAAGGACACAACACCAGACCCCTCGCCCTGATCGGCTGTAGCTGCAGGAGGCTCTTCTCGGGAATCTCCTCGACCCACATCTGGGGTAGATGATGGTCTAGGGATGTTAACTTGGGCAGCGACACCTTTATCACCAACATTGGAAGCAGATGAATGCCCAGGGATATCCGTCTGCGCAGTAGTACCATGCGCGCCAACACCCGCCGAAGAAGTTGAGGGCCTAGATTTATCAGGAGCGGGACCCTATACATCAACGCTCGATGAGGAAAAATGAGTGGCTGGAGAAGATATAGCCCTCGTATCACTAACCCCTTCTGACCGAGGGGTCGAGCCCGTAGCCTGATCAAATTCGTGAGGAGCCCCTGAACCAACTCCATTGGCATGGGGGACCTCAGCATGTATGGGCTCGCCTTCGCCCTCCTCGTCGGATGAAAGCACATACTAAACCACCCTTGAAGCCTGCTTCGTGGGACGGGCAGCACTCTCGGGGTATCCTCAGCCTGACGCTTCCCCCGACCGTTTCTTGGGTTAAGGTCGCTAGAAGGGTCCTCGGGGGCCTCTGGCACGTCAACATCAAAAATTGGGACCTCTTCACTCACCCCAGAGACGCCAACCTTCTCTTTTCCTTTGCGACTAGGGGTGGGCCCCTGAACAACTGTATCGCTCCCGCGAGACTAAACAATTTCCTCCGCAACAGGAGTAGGAACCCCACCTACCCCTTGACTATCTTGAGAGTCATCACCCTCTGGCGGTGCGACTCCCTTTTTGGACAAACCCGCAGCATGTCTCTGACTAGCAGCTTCAGAATTCTTTACTGCTCGGGCCTGTTCGTCACAAATGACATCAAATTCGCTCACTGTGAAGCAAAGAACAGCGTTATTTAATACAAGTCAATAAAAAGTTTGAAGTAAAAAAACTAGGAGGAAGACTTACAGCGGCGTCGCCTAGCAGACAAACGCGGAAAAACATTGCAAGCAATCATCTTAGCCTCGTCAAGAAGATACTCTTGATCTCTCTTGGCCAACTCGATAACCGTAGCCTCCACTACATTTTTTATTTTGTGTGAAGACAAGGCAGGAGGAGTTTTTGACCAGGAGTCAGGAGACGTAAAATGCCTCGGAACTTTCCTCGACAGAAGATTACGGCGAGCATCAGCAGGGGTGTTTCTTCCCCATTCACCACCAACGAAGAACCAGTTGTTCTTCCATCTCTTGTTCGAAGTAGGGAAACCCCAAATGATGCCTTTCTTCTTTTCATCGTCGTAAATCTCCACCTGACCAGGATTGGACACACCTTTAGGAATCCAATTCTCCACGGCAGTAGATTGTAGATAATAAGTACCGTCATGGCCGGATTACCGCAAAACATAAAAGTGACAGATCTCATAAGGGGTCGGCGACCTACGACCCATCGACTTCCACATCAAACATAAGCACATTAAAATCTTGTAGCTGTTCGACGAAAGCTGAACAGGAGTAAGCCTGGCATCAGCTAGAAACCTTGTTATAAATAGCTGAAGGGGAAGAGTGACCCCGCAACCCAATATCGACCCGTAGATAGCAACGGCATTACTCGACGGATTCCATGCAACCCGCTCGCCCGAGGGTATAAGAAGAACAGAGTCAGGTATGTCATACCTCCTTCTGTACCGACCAATTTCTCGATCACCGACCACGTTTACTTCAGTGTCGAAGGCACTCGGGCAGTCAGCAACAAAACACAAATTATCCCGCTGATGATCCTCAACGTCTGAATCAATCACTGTTTGAGAACTTAGCAGGGATTCCCTAGGGACCCTAGATCCCCGCCGCCTACCACCATTGGTTCTTG
The DNA here is from genome assembly GCA_954870605.1 of Acer campestre. Taxonomy (NCBI): domain Eukaryota; kingdom Viridiplantae; phylum Streptophyta; class Magnoliopsida; order Sapindales; family Sapindaceae; genus Acer; species Acer campestre. The sequence goes on from OX940800.1 coordinate 6,889,051, forward strand.
GGGTTCTTGCCATATCTGAAGAATCGCTATTAGCAGACGCAGGGAAAGCAAAATCATGAGCACTGGTTTCAAAATCAGAAGGAATATAAAGAGAAATTGGGATAGGGGAAGTTGGGTCAAAGTTACGCAAGTTCAACTCAATTTTATCCGCAACTTCTTTGTTACCAAGCTCAAGAGCTTGCATCATCTGATTAAAAAGAAAAGAGCGTCAAGAAGGATCCATAAGAAACTCACCAGAAATATTCCAAAGGGAAAAAATGAGGGTTTGCAGTAGAAATCACAACTCAAAATGACCCAGGGAACAGCAACAGAAGAAGAAGAACCGCCGGAAACCTAACACTGAATCAGAAGCTTGAAGGACTTTTTGAAAATTTTTCTATAAGAGATAAAGAGAAATGAAGCAAAATAGAGGGAAGTAAGGAGCAGTGTAACAGTCCCGTTCTTAAAAAGGGGAAAATTCAAAATTCAAGAAAAGTAATAATTAAAATGGCGCTGATAAAGTAAACCGCTTGTGAATAAAGGCAGTGACGGGAGGCATCCACTAAATAATGAGCACGTGGCATCACGGGGATTCCCAACAGGCGTGACATCACTTCACCGCGTCATGTCAGAACCCAAGCGTTTGAAATTCTGTGGCTGAAAATGAAAAGCTTGTCATGGAAGATTCAAACATTGAAAGTGGCACGTGGCTGAAATAAAAAAGAAAGGGCAAACAACTCTACAAAGAATTAGAAATGATAAAACCAAAAAGCACAAGTAAAACGTATAAATACTACTCGCAGAACCAAAAAAGCCAGAAGGACTAACTTATGTTGGATCAGCTCGAAGTATTTATGAGGGTATTGTTGTATGTACATATTCGGCCAAAAGACAAGTTGGCAGAATGTGCAGAAAATGCGGGTCAAAGAATGGTCACATCACTCATGGACCAGTCAACGAAGGAAAATATCGGATAAAAGGTGTGCTAGCTGGCACCCTTATCAATACAGATCAGAAGCGCGCTCGCCACAGTGGGCCGACCAAAAGAGCGGCGACTAGTGTTCGCCAACCTAAAGTGCTCGCCCAGATTTATGTCATCAGGGAAGCAACCTTATTTCAGTATATCTCATACAGCTAGGATTCGACCAGTTACAAGGCACAAAGATCAAGTCTTATTTCAGATAGGATACAAACCGTTCTTAACAAGAAGAGTTTGAACAGGAAACAAACCCAAAATCACCAATGAACATCAGATTCCTTGTACAAGTTAAATTAGGAACTCCCCTATTAATACAGCATAAGCAAAGGAAACCCTAGCAAAACTAATATAAATAGAACAATAAATCCCATGAAAAAGGGGTTCGAGTTTACAGAGAAAATAAGGCAATTGTATGAGAGATCTAAGTGTGTAAAACTACAAATAATCCATAGTATTATTCTTCTGCCCTCAAGGGGCACCGTGGTTTTTTCCCATTCGAGGGTTTTCCACATAAAACTTGTCTTGCATGCATTGATTTATTCCTTTCTTTATTCTTTTTGATTATGATAATATTGTTGAGTGAGACAATCCAAAAATCACCGTCAACAATATGGATGTAATTAATGAGTATATATAGTATTTGATTTATTTTTAATTAAAGTAATTTGTCCTTATTGGCAATATTGGCACTAGTAATTAAAGATATTTTTGTAATTAAAGTTTTAAATAAAATATGGGTGTACTAGTAAGTTTGATGGGTGTCAATATTGGTACCCTTTGTTTTATTTGATTTCCGGTGTATATGATCCAGGAAACAAAATTTAAAACAAAAAATAGTTGCCTCAATTATATACACCGGAAACGTGGACAACGTATAAAATAACTTGAATTTTTTTTTTTTTTTTGACAATAAATTGAACTTGAAATTTGTCTACAGAACATGCAATATTATATTCTTTGATGAATTTTTTGTTTTGTTAAATTGAACTTTCTTAGACGAAAAACATGTAAAATCTTATAAAGAATGATGTATGTTAAATTACTTCTTTTAATTAGCGTGAGTATAAATGTAAAATTACTTATTTAAGACAATTTTATTTTAAAAAATCAAACATATTGACAATACATTAAGATGTGAGGAAAAAAACAAACAAACATATCATTTAGTTTTAGATTTCAATATCTATCCAATCTTTAAAAAAAATTAGGATTGTTTAGTTTTCAGAACCCCCCCCCCCCCTAGAAATTAAAGTCTTGTTTTTTTTTTTCTTAGCACCACTTAATTAAGTGTTTTTTTTTTTTTTTTTTTTTTTTTTTTTTTTTTTTTTTTTCCGATGCAACTACTTATTAATTAAGATGACAAGATGAGATTGACCTAGTAGTTTTTCCCTCACACTTACATTATGAGGTTGAGTTCAAGTCTGTCCCTCTCCATAAATCTTGAATTATTGTAATATTAAAAAAAAAAAAACTTATTAATTAAGAGTTTGATATGGTTCTTCTAGAGATGTAATAGCATTGAGTAATAAAATGTTTTCATAAATCATATGAAAATGAATATGATTTTCATAGAAAGCTTAGGGCCCGTCCTGTAACGTTTTTCAAATGTTGTTTTTGTTTTTGTTTTTCGAAAATAAAAATAAAAATGAAAACAGTGTTTTTGGTTTCAGTTTCGAAATCCAAATACGCTTCTAATAGCATTTCCTGAAAGCTGGATTCTGAATATGAAAATATAAAAAACGCGTCTGGTAGCATATCCTGGAACTTGTATTTCGAATAATTTAATATTAATTATTATTTTTTAGACCAGATCAATCTCCAGTTTATGAATCATCATCATCATCACTATATTTTTTTTCCAATTTATAAGACCAAATCAATCTATTAAAAAAAAAAATCAATCATCATTGATCTGTATATACAAAATCTAAAATCAATATACCAACAAAATCAACACCAACATTTGAAATCAAAATCCAAATCAAAATACAACAACACCAAAAACCTATTCAAATCAAACAAATTACCAACAAAATACTAGATTTATCAACAAAATACCAGATTTTTTTTAATTAACAAATCTAGAAATCTGGAAATTTTCCAGAAATTTCCAAATGTCCTCTCTTAAGCATATCGGAAAGAAGAAGAAGGGAAGAAGAAGAAGAAGAAGAAGAGATTGACCGAAAGAAGAAGAAGGGAAGAAGAAGAAGAAGAAGAAGAAGAAGACGAAGAAGAAGAAGAAGAAGAAGAAGAGCTCGACGGTGAAGAAGGAGAAGATCGACGGAAAGAAGAAGAAGGGAAGAGGAAGAAGAAGAAGAAGAAGAAGAAGAGATCGGTAGTGAAGAAGGAGAAGAGATCGGTCGGGAAGAAGAAGAAGTCCGACGGACGGCGGCGCAATCACGTCGGTTGGGAAGAAGAAGGTTGGTGGTGCTGTCGTCAGTCGGGAAGGAGAAGAAGAAGAAGAAGAAGATGGTGGCGGTGGCGCAGTCGGGAAGAAGAAGAAGAAGAAGAGAGAAGGAGAGGAAGGAGATGAACATCAGTGAAAGATGAAAAAAATAAAATAAAAATTGAGTTTTTTTATTTTAATTTTTTTTTTCTTTTAAGTGAAAAACAAAATGAAAAACAAAATGGAAAACATCAAAAAGTTGTTTTGGAAATTTTTCACTTTTAACACTGTTGTTGTTTTTGTTTTTGTTTTTGTTTTGGAAAATAAAATGAAAAACGGTAACGAACGCGTATTCGAAATCGGATTTAGAAAACAAAAACAAAAACAAAAACAGGCCTGTAAAACGATACAGGACAGGCCCTTAATTTTCCTTTCTTTTCTAATTCCCAAAATCTACCTCCATCATTAACATCTCTAAAGATCTAATTAGGGTTTAACTAAAATACAAAATTACAAAAACATTAGTTGATTTTGAAATTGGTAATGAAAAACTTCAATCATGTGGTAGCCAAAAATGGCCCATAGGCCCAAAGGTGCAAAGCCCAGACTTATTTTACTTTGGCCCAAACTTGAGTAGCCCAACGAGAAAGGCAACAGCATGACTTGGTCGTCTGAAGACCAAGTCAGCCAGGAGTGTCAAACAACGAGATTCTGGGGGAGAAAATCTCTCTGAGAATCTCGCTCACAATCAGCCCATGATCCCACCTACTTGCTTCAAACGGTAACCTAGAGTTTCCTATAAATAGCAAAACATTTTCTCACAGAAAGGGAGAGAAAAACAAAGCTTACTAGAGCGTATTGAAACTCTGCACCTAAGAATCACGGCCATTGGAATCCAAATCTTTACGATCACTATATTGTTGCTCAGCCCAAGCATACCTAAGGCTAACAATCCAACCCCCTTTTTCTTTTCGTTAGTTTCACTTATCTGTTTTGTTCTTGATCTCTTTGTTGCAGGTTCGATACACAAAACATTGCAGGTCAATCGACCAAGTTATTTTGCAGGAATATTAATCAAGCAACCACTTCACTGACGGTTCAACTCAAGTTGCATTGGGCCTAACGAAACGTAATCCGATCCACATCGATTGTAGGTCGACCACCTACAGTTTGGTGCCCACCGTGGGGCCCGTTGCAACTTTATAAGTATCAATCAAAACGTTTGAACTTTCCAACCAATGATGTCTGGTGAAGGAACTGTCTCAACCATCGAAGAGCAGATCGCCGCATTGGTCGCTCAAACAGCAACGAATGTAGAAAAGTTGCGAGCATTAGAAGCTGAAAATGCTGCAATTCGAGCTACTAATGAAGAACTGCGAGCTATGGTCGATGGCGTTGTACCCGACAGCGAAGATGTGGGGTATCCAGTTCTTATCCTTAATGTTGAATAAGAGGTCGACCGACGAGGTCGAGACGCTCCGACAGGTCCAGGGATCCCAGACGTGAATCCAAATGTTGGGCAAACAGCCCAGCAAACACCCCAGACCGCTCGAGTTGACATCGACCTCAACAACTTGCCTGTTCGAAACGACAACGAGCAGGATCCTGTTATGGGCAGGCAACCTGAGAATGTCTTGGGGACACCAGTGTCACTTCAGTCAACACCAGGTTTGGTAAAATCTGGACCTGACCAATCTACCATTGTTAATTTAGAATTTTCTCGCAAGTTCGCAGAAATGGAAGCCCTCATACAAAGAATTCCTGGCGTTCCAGCTCTAATTAAAAGGAGCAATATAAACAGCTTTGCAGACTCACCCTTCGTCGACGCAATAGCACTTGTCGAGATGCCCAAAAAGTTCAGCTTCCCAAACATAAAGCAATATGAGGGAACGACTGATCCAGACGACCACATAGCGCAGTACAAGCAGAGAATGTTCACTGCAGCAATTCCATGCGACCTACGAGAAACATGCATGTGCAAAGCCTTCGGGTCCAGCCTCAATGGTCCAGCTTTACAATGGTACACTAATTTGCCTAACAATTCTATTAATTCTTTTGCGTAGCTTACAGACACCTTTGTGGATCAATTTTCAAGTAGCCGCAAACTGGAGAAACAGTCGACGACCTATACATTATAACCCAAAAACATGGCGAAAACCTAAGGACTTATGTAGGTCGCTTCAACAGAGAGAAAGTTCAAATCCCTCACTGTAATCAGGCGACAGTGATATATGCCTTTAGAAAGGGCCTCAGGTTTGACTCTGACCTTTATAAAGAATTAACCAAATATCCATGCAGGACAATGGAAGATGTGTTGGCCAAAGCGTGGGCCCAAATAAAATGGGAAGAAGACGAAGCTAACTACGTAAGCAGAGTCAACAATTATTCAAACCGTAGAAACGACCGAGTGGACAGACGGTCGAACGACAGAAGGGCAGAGCCTTATCCGACTAGTGATAATAGATCCACTCGACAAAACGGTGAAGGCTCAAGCGACAGTCGACCTTACAAACGGGATTACCCAAGAACCAGTCGACCACGAGCAGAAGTACCTGATTACAATCTAAGCATCGAACCAGTCGACCTCGTAGTAGTCATGAGGGAGATGGGCAAGACGGTAAAGTGGCCAAGAAAAATGAATGCTCTACCAGAACATCGAGATGCAAAGTTGAGATGCGAATTCCTTGGAGATCATAACCATCGAACTGAAGATTGTATCGCCCTCAAGTTTGAAGTTGCGGAACTACTGAAACAAGGACATCTACAAGAGTTCTTAACAGAAAAGGGAAAACAAACCCTGGCAAGACGAAACGATAGAATGACCAACGCAAACGATAATCCACCAGAACCACCTGGACACGACAGAGTTATAAATTTCATTGCAGGAGGTTCTGAAGTAAGTGGCATTAGCTATTCGGCAGCAAAGAGGCACACGCGACAGGTTTTAAACACGAAAATTCAGCCGAGTAGGGAACATCCGTCGACCTTCGACGAGACTGTCACCTTCAAATCTATAGACAAATCAGATTTGTTTTCTCCTCATCACGATGCACTTGTTATTTCATTACATATTGCTAACTGTTTAACAAAGAGAATTTTGATTGACAATGGCAGTTCATGTAATATTTTATTTAACAGTGCCCTGAGAGAAATGCAGGTAGACGAATCAAAGCTAAGCCGTAAAGCCGTCAGACGACAATGTTGACAGGATTCAGTGGGGAACAAAAAAGCACATTGGGAGAAATCGTGCTACCAATCTATGCTGAAGGTGTGAACCTTTACGTCAACTTCCTAGTGCTCGACTGTCAGTCACCCTACAACGCAATCCTAGGGAGACCATAGATTCATGAGATGAAGGCAATCCCTTCGACTTACCACCAAATGATAAAATTCCCAACGAGGTGGGGAGTTCGTAAAATTAAAGGAGAACAGAGAGCAGTCAGAGAATGCTATCAGAATGCCATGAAGAAGAAAAATGAGTCGTTATAGCAATTACAGGACTCTAAAGTCGAGTCGACTCCAAACGCACCAAAGATGGAGGATCTTGATGAGGTGTCGATCGACTCAAATCGACCAGATCGGAAGGTGTTCATAGGGTCCAGATTGTCGAAAGAGACTAGAGAACAACTGATCGATTTCCTAAGGGAACGACAAGGCAGTTTTGCATCGTCGCATTCAGACATGGTCGACATCGATCCAGAGGTAATTGTTCACCAATTGCAGGTCGACCCCGATCATCAACCGGTAAAACAAAAGCGGAGAAAATTTGCTCCGGAAAGAAATAAAGTAATCAACGAAGAAATCCAAAAGTTGATCGACATCAGCTCAGTGAAGGAAGTTAGGTATCTCGACTGGCTAGCAAATGTGGTGGTCGTTAAAAAGAAAAATGGCAAGTGGCGGGTATGCATCGACTTCACAGACCTCAACAAAGCATGCCCCAAAGATTCATTCCCATTGCCTCATATCGACATGCTTGTCGACGCAACAGCCGGACACGAACTACTCGTTTCATGAACGCCTACTCCGGCTACAACCAGATCCTGATGCATCCGGACGACCAAGAGAAAACAGCCTTTGTAACAGAACGAGGTACCTTTTGTTATAAAGTAATGCCGTTTGGTTTGAAAAATGCAGGTGCCACCTACCAACGACTTATGAATATGATGTTCGCCAAAATACTTGGCTCGACAATGGAAGTCTACATCGACAATATGCTTGTCAAGTCACTTGTGGCCCAACAACACATAGACCACCTGAGGCAGTCGTTCGACGTCCTCGACAAATACGGTATGAAATTAAATCCTACTAAATGCTCTTTTGGTGTTTCATCAGGAAAGTTTTTAGGGTACTTGGTCACACAAAGAGGCGTCGAAGCCAATCCGGACCAAATCCGATCAATACGAGAAATCGAGTCGCCAAAATGCATTAAAGTCGTACAAAAGCTCACCGGTCGAGTAGCAGCATTGAACAGGTTCATCTCCAAGTCGTCTGAACGATGCCACCCATTCTTCAACACCATGAGGAAAAACAAGGCCTTCGAATGGAACGACGAATGCGAGAAGGCATTGCAGGATCTAAAAGAATATTTGACTACACCACCACTGTTGTCAAAACCAAAGGACGGTGAGACGTTACTCATATACTTAGCCGTCTCCAGTACAGCCGTCAGCGCAGTATTAGTGAGGGAAGAATGTGATCGACAACATCCGGTGTATTATGTAAGCAAGGCATTGCTTGACGCTGAGACATGATACAGTCGATTGGAAAAACTGGCACTAGCATTGATCGTTGCAGCCCGGAAATTAAGGCCGTACTTCCAGTGCCATTCCATTAAGGTATTAACCACTTATCCTCTCAAAAATATACTGCATAAACCTGAAATTTCAGGTCGACTGACGAAATGGACTGTCGAACTAAGTGAGTACGACATCAACTATCATCCGCGAACAGCATTGAAATCACAGGTATTAGCTGATTTTGTTGTAGATTTTACACCTAACAAAAATTTGCAGGCTGAAAAAGAATTGGTAGCTCTTACGGAGACGACGTCGAACGAGAAATGGACATTGTCGATCGACGGATCAAGTAATGTAAAAGGCAGTGGACTAGGATTGGTGCTCAAGTCTCCCCATGGGGACATAATAGAGCAGTCAATCCATTGTGAGTTTCGTGAGACAAATAACAAAGCAGAATACGAAGCACTAATCGCTGGACTCGACCTAGCTAAGAGCTTGAACATCAAAAACCTCCAAGTGTTTAGCGACTCACAATTGGTCGTCCGACAAATAAATGAGTCGTATGAAGCAAAGGATCAAAGGATGACCGCCTACTTGACCAAGGCCAAAAAAATTCAGTCGACCTTCGACGAATTCACTATACAACAAATACCAAGGTTGGAGAACTCCCGGGCAGATGCACTGGCTTACTTAGGCTCGACAACGACCAACGGATCAAAGTCAATTCTAGTCGTACACTTTACATCACCAACTATCCAAGCAGTAGAAATAATCGCATCGGTCGACAACAATAGAAATTGGATGGACCCACTACTGGATTATTTACAAGCCGACATCCTACCAGGAGACAGAACCGAGGCGAGGAGAATCAAAGCAGAAGCCGCGAAATTCTGCATATTGTATGGTAAGTTGTACAAGAAATCTTTCACAGGACCATACTTAAGATGTGTGACCCCACGAGAAGCGTACGACGTTCTCAAGAGTCTATACTACGAAGAATGTGGAAATCACTTCGGAGCTCGAAGTCTGTCGAATAGAGCCATCACTCCAGGATACTACTGGCTGACAATACGTTTCGACTCTCAAAATCATGTAAAGTCGTGTGACAAATGTCAAAGATTCGCACCAGTTTGCCATCTTCCCCTAGGTATGTTGAACTCAATCTCAGCCCCTTGGCCTTTTATGAAATCGGGGATGTACATTGTAGGAAAACTCCCAGCTGCATCTGGAGGCGTCGTCTACATGTTGGTAATGACAGACTACTTTACAAAGTGAGTGGAAGTCGAAGCCTTACCTCAAGTACGCGACATTGAGGTACGCAATTTTGTGTGGAAGAATATTATTTGCAGGTTTGGAGTTCCAAGAGAAACAGTGACAGACAACGGATCCCAGTTTATTTCATTCGACTTCAAAAATTTCTACGACAAGTATGAGATAAAACTGAGCTTCTCGACTCCCAGATATCCTCAAGCAAACGGACAAGCAGAGTCGACGAACAAAACTATTATAAACACGCTGAAGAAGCGACTGGAAGCAGAAAAGAGTGAATGGCTAGAAAAGCTCCCAGAGATAATTTGGCCGTATCGAACTACTCCTCGACGGTCGACAGGTGAAACTCTGTTCTCCCTTGTTTATGGGTCTGAAGCAGTAATCCCCATCGAAACACGGCTTGCGACTGCATGAACTGAAAATCCAAACGAAGCCCAAAATAGCCACGAGCTCGCCTTCGAACTAGATCATTTGGATGAACGACGTGATCGAGCGGCCCTAAGAATTCAGTCGTATCAACAACAGGTCGCACGACACTACAATAAGAAAGTACATATCAGAACCTTCAAGCTGCATGACTGGGTGCTGCGTCGTGTTTTTCAGAACACCAGAGAAGAAGGAGCCGGAAAATTGGGACCAACTTGGGAAGGACCATATCAAATAACGGATGTCGTTGGTCGAGGAGCATACAAATTGCGAGGAATCGACGGCCGAGAGTTGAACAACAGTTGGAATGCACTACACTTAAAATAGTATCACTTCTAAACTAGAATCTTTGTTTACTTTCGTATTTTTACTTTCACTGATACTAACGACGCATAAAGAGCTATGATGAAAGACTTAGTACTAAGTTAAGAACTGAGCTCACAAAAAATATTTTTTCATAATTTAAGTCGACTTCGACACATTATGTTGCTGCGAAATTATATTGTTACTACAGCATTACACGACGTCGACGACCACAACAACCTACTCCCAACATTCTTATTTGACAAACGAACGCTGAGAGTCGGGGGAACAGCAATAGACGAAAGCAGACGTCGACTGAACGCATGTAAGCGATTATCAGATGTAAAATGTCGACTGAACGCATGTACGCGATTATCAAATGTAAAATGTCGATTGAACGCATGTACGCGATTATCAGATGTAAAATGTCGACTGAACGCATGTACGCGATTCAAATGTAAAATGTCGACTGAACGCATGTACGCGATTATCAGATGTAAAATGTCGACTGAACGCATGTACGCGATTCAGATGTAAAATGTTGACTGAACACATGTACGCGAGTATTCTATAAATAAATATCAACCATGTTTTTTGTCAATTTTTATCTATAATGTCGTTCGACCTACGTATGAATATAAGTTTATAGGCTTATTTCATTCAGATATTTTAATCTTGTGTAAACCCCATTATATGATGGTCGTGTCGTTTTCACATGCAAATGGTTGTGTCGTTTCCACATGCAAACGAATGTCAATACTTCATAAGTGTTGAAGACATGCAAAGATATTATAACATCGATACGACCAAAATAGTCCATAATAAAATAATAAATGGTCGAAACGACCAAATCATCCATAGTAATAAATAAAAACATTAGAAAATAAAAGTTCAGATATATCAGTTGACAGGTGGGTCGAGAGTTGAAGCGTCGTCTGTGGCATGAGATGGATCGACGTTTGTAGCATTGACAAGAGATTGATCGACATTGCCAGCATCAACAAGAGGTGGATCGACAACGGGTAGATCGCTTAGAGGAAGGTTGACAGCACCAACACCTTCAAGGAGTTCATTCTCTTTAAGCGCTTGTTCCTCATCTTGTCCAGGCGACAACTCCTCTAGCTTACATATTTCGTCGTAGGTGTCGATCATTTCCTACATATCATCACGATTCCAGCTAGCATGCTCGCCTGACATATACTCCTTGTAGAGCTCCACTTTCGCCTTGCAAATCGCAGCAGAAGCGATCGACGTCAATTGATCTTTCAAACCAGCAACAAGACGCTGCTCTTCAGCTAAGGCGGTGCGAGCTTCAGTCGACTCCAAGGAATGTCGATCCCTCTCTGCTTTCATCTCCTTCAACTCTTTTTCAAGAGTCAAGTTTTTGCTTTTCAACTCTCCAGCAGCTTTGTCGACCTTGGCCTTTTCCTGCTTCATAACGTCGATCATTTTCCGCTGCTTTCCACACTTGTCATTCAGCATCTTATACCTCCCATGCAAATGTAGCGAAGCCTGCAAAGACTGCATAACGCCGAAAGTTAGCATAAGTGAAACGACATCATAAAATTCTAAAAGAAATCAGGTAACTTACATGAAAAGCCGAAAGGATAGTCGTATCGAACACATCCTCAATCTTCTTCTTCTACAAATGCTTCTCATCCGCAAGGAGGTAGTCGAACGACTTCTCTAGAAAAGTAGTCGGCTTATCAAAGGATGATAGATCGGAAGGAGGTGTTGTCGTCAAGTCTGGCCGTGAAACAGCCACTTGCCTCCTGGCACTCGACTCGACCCTCTTCCCCTTGTCGGTCGGCGGGTCCTTCCTTGGCCTCTTCTTTTGAGGCGATGGTTCAGGAGATGAGGTATATATATGCTCGTTCGACACGCCAGTGGCCTCCGTCGACTTATCTATAGCTTGCTTTTTTTTCGTTGCTGCTCTCTTTTTGGAAAGTTCTTCTCTATAGCGCTTGAAGGCGTCGGTAGAATTTGGCATGTTCAACCTTGCGCTTGCCATCGATGTCACTGCAACACGACGTTCATTGTCAGAAACAGGAGACAAGAATTTCATTGTATATTGAAGAATTTCGAAACTCCTCCTAATCTAGATATACGACAAGAAATCCTTCACGCTAGGATAAGGCACTCGCGACCTATTGAGAGTCGACCATCTCCATAGGCTTCTAGGCCTAAGTTTACCTTCTGTTAACAGCACCTTACAACTTCTATCCTTTTCAGGGATACTTAGCATTGCTTCGGTGCGAACAGGAGCAATGTCGCTCGACGGTTTACTCTCTAAGCCCTTTATTTCTACAAAATGAGCTGGATATCAGCAAAGATAATTTCAGATAAATAAAAAGTAATAAACGACAAAAGTAGAACGACACTCACCAAACCGATTCCAGGTCCGACGTAGCTGATACGTCTCATTCCCCGCGAACCATGAACCATCGATTGGAGGACCTTTCGTAAAAAAATAGGTATCCTTCCAATTTCGGTCGTTCGTTGTCGTATCAGTAATGATCTGCTGCTCCTTACTCCTAGGTATCAACATATAACGACCTCGGTCGTGTATGTGCTCCTTTAAATAATAGTTATGGAGGAGGCTTGCCATTCCAAAAGGTATGTTATATTTTTCACTAAGCACACCCAAACTCAGCAAAATTCTCCATGTGTTTGGCATCAGTTGACCTGGAGCAAGGTCGTAGTATAGCAGCGTCCGTCGAACCAACTGGGGAACTGGAAACCTAAACCCTAAACGAAGGGTATACTCATAAAAACACGTCCACTCAGGTATATCCCAATCCGCCTTTTCATATTCCCTGGGCGCATGTAGCTCGACATCTCTCGGGATGCCATAAATCTCCCTCAACACATACAAGTTGTCCTCTGTAACCAAACTAGTCGGACTCTCATCAAGAACACCTAGTGGTCGACCAGATGTAGTAGCCTCATCTACATCGATATACTAAGGATGGTCGACTATTGTCGCAATGGCACGAACGCCGCCTCGTTCAAGTATACCTTTCGTATTTATAGTGACGACATTCGACGGGTCCTCTATTGTAACTTGTCGATCTACATCTACCATCCTGCTATCAACTCCTACACTCTCTTCTCCCTCACTTGTAGTCCAAATATATTGAGGGTCAGAGATCGTATCTTCGCTCGACAGGTTTATATCGTCGTTCGACATGATGCCTCTTAAAAGCTGACAAAATGCAAAAAATGCACAAGTCAGAAACTAGCGCGCTACAATCACAACCTAGGGTTTTTCTATAAAGAAATATTCAACCTTAAGAGTTAACCTAACACTACCAAGTTCAGCCGTCCTACTAGCTCTGGTCTACAATATTCACGTCGTGTGGAAAATCACTCGAACAATTGTAAGTAACATTCAAAGGTAATTGGTTTTTACTAAACAAGATCAAACATAGCAAATGCAAGAAACAACGAAGAACACGCGAGAAACAACGAAGAACAACAGATGAGAACCCAGAACTCAAAGGTAAATCTTTACATTACGCACAATTCTTATTTCGAACTATTTCGAATAACCAAAGTTTCAGGAAAATAAAAAAAAATGCTTACCTTGAGGAATCTCTAAAGAAGTCCTACGAAGTTCTGAAGCTTCTGAAAAGAAATCCACGAGGAACGCAGTTCATTGAGGGGAGCTTTTAGAGAGGGAAATTGGAGAATTTTCGTGTTCGTGTAAATGGTTTGAGGAAGTAAAAAAAAAAGAGAGTTCACTTATACACACCTTTGCCACGTGGTTATCGTTGAAGGGGCTACCCTTTCAGTTACCAAGGTAACCCACACGCAACTACTAAAGATTGTAAGTTTTAAATTTTGAAAAACCTTTTATCTCGAAAAAGGTGAGCATGCCAGAAATAAATGCACGTGACGTCATTCTAGAGATTCGAAACGAAAGGTGTCTTTTCAATTTGACCTTTGATTTGCCTCATTATAGAGTATTCGTCGAACGACAGTTGGAATTTTTCAAAGGTCGTTCAAAGACATCTGAAGACTTAAACGACAGTTGTTTTATCGTTCGAATACATCTGAAAACTTAAACATCAGCATCGTTGGTCAAGTTAACAGATTGGCTATTGACATCATTCATTAAAGTCGACTCAAGTTGGAGTGTTCGAACGACGTCAAGAATCCGTGGTTGAAATAATTAGCGACGAATCAAGTCGATTTAAGTTCTGTTGCTCGACAATGGTCGACATGATGTGACACTCTCTACCTCGTTGAACTCTCTAGAGAGTGGGGGACAAACTGTGGTAGCCAAAAATGGCCCATAGGCCCAAAGGTGCAAAGCCCAGACTTATTTTACTTTGGCCCAAACTTGAGTAGCCCAACGAGAAAGGCAACAGCATGACTTGGTCGTCTGAAGACCAAGTCAGCCAGGAGTGTCAAACAACGAGATTCTGGGGGAGAAAATCTCTCCGAGAATCTCGCCCACAATCAGCCCATGATCCCACCTACTTGCTTCAAACGGTAACCTAGAGTTTCCTATAAATAGCAAAGCATTTTCTCACAGAAAGGGAGAGAAAAACAAAGCTTACTAGAGCGTACTGAAACTCTGCACCTAAGAATCATGGCCATCGGAATCCAAATATTTACGATCACTATATTGTTGCTCAGCCCAAGCATGCCTAAGGCTAACAATCCAACCCCCTTTTTCTTTTCGTTAGTTTCACTTATTTGTTTTGTTCTTGATCTCTTTGTTGCAGGTTCGATACACAAAACATTGCAGGTCGATCGACCAAGTTATTTTGCAGGAATATTAATCAAGCGACCACTTCACTGACGGTTCAACTCAAGTTGCATTGGGCCTAACGAAACGTAATTCGATCCACATCGATTGTAGGTCGACCACCTACAAATCACAATGTTAAAAGTTATCACCACTCCTTTACCAAAATAATATCCAAAACTTGTCTAAAGTTTCATTTGCCATTCTCCAACTTCTCCAAGTACAAAGGATACCCAATAACCCAAACATCTTGAAATGCAAAATATGAGTGCAATCAAATGCCAATTTTAGTATATTTTGACTGTTTCAAAGAGAAAGCCCGTAGCCCTCCAAAGTCCAACCAAACCAATTCCAAATCCACTTAATCTGAGAACTGTGCACATACCCATACCCATATCCATAATCCATGTAACATCAAAATCTAACCGATCTATTATACCACCCTTTCCTTTTGACTGGACTTGGGCTGGGGATCCAAATGCACAATCCATACCTGACAGTCCGACACAAACAACCACCGCCACTCATTTCAGGACAAAAAAAAAAAAAAAAAAAAACAGAACAAAAGCTAGAGTTCAAGATTCCATCTGTTTACACAAGCTATAACTAGCTGACTAGCTTGTGTAAACAGATATGGCTGACGTAAAGCCAGTTACGTAAAGCAAGTTGACGGAGAGCTCTCTCTCTCTCTCTCTCTCAAATTTCAAAATGGTTCCCTTTTATTATATTACACACCTTACCATCAAGTTAATCTTTTAACTTTAACGGTTGACTAACCTTAAACTATGGAAAATCAAATAGACCTCTGTCACATTATCTCAAAAACATAAAATGTTTTTTAATTAAAAATTGAAAAATTAAAATTAAAAAATAATAATATATGGGTCGCTTGGAAACATCCTCAATTCGCGGAGGAACCTATACAAACTGTAAGAGGTGATCTCCTTCAGTTGGAGGAGATCGGTAAGTATGATATCGTTAAATATCTTTTATTTACTTCGATAGTGGAGTTTCACCGCCCATAGATTATCTTTTTTTTTTTTTTTTCAATTTTAATTAAAAAAATATTTTATACTTTATCTAAGGTATATTTGACTTTTAAAGGGTAAAATTTAGTTAACCATTAAAGTTAACGGATTGACTTGATAGTCGGAGATATTAATATTAATTTGGGACATCTTTTTAAAATTTGACTAGATTTAATAAACTAAGGGTGATTGACTAGATTTAGTGCAATTAACCCTATCTATGCCTATATCTATAGTCTTTTGACAAGGTTCGTCACAGTCAGTGAAAATGGGACGTGGAGCCAATAGGGTTTCGACAACAGTTCCCACTATATCACCATGTCCAAAACCTAACGTCGGTCGTCGAATCTTGGCGCATCATGTTCTTTTTGCTGATACTTCTAACTTTCTGTGCATGTAGGTCTGTTGAATTTTGACACTCCTCCAATCACAACTCGACAACCACCTTACACAAATATATTTTTTCCTACTTTTGAACGAATCTTCTTTCGCTTGTAGCATTCCGGGATCCTGTCGAAATCAAAATACAGTCTAAAAATCTATTTTAGGGTACCGGAAACTTACCGTTCATATTCATCCAAATGTAAGTGTACAACCCATGATCATAACGACAAACATAAGAACAAACAACATTCAGTAATATTATATTTATATACTAAGAAAAAAAACTTGAATTATTATGTCTTACATATTGTCGTATCATGAAATAATTAAAAGAAAATATCTTTAACCAGTAGCATCTTGCTCCTTTGTGCCTCAATAAGAAACCATTTTTATTCTTCCCACTTGATTGACACATGCAAAAAAGTAGACACAAACCATATAAGGGCAGTATCACATTTACACATGGGTCATTGGTTACAAATGTTTAACCAAGGTTGAGCTTACCTCCTTCAAACAGTTTAGCCATTAGCACTGATACCATCCTCTTGTTGTGGAATAGATTTATCATCACCATATCAATCCACTTCCCTTAAAGAATAACAAAAGGTGAATTCATAATATTAATTTAAACTAAATAATAAAATACAGATGCACTAAACACATTCTTAAGAACTAACCATTTTCTTGCTTAAACAAGTAATATAATGTCTTGAATGAGCAGTCCTGCCATTATGGGTAACCACAGCAATCAAACCATAAATTCGAGTTTAATGTGTTAACTTATAGTGTCATATGTAACAACTGAGGCATAGAGTAAGCATGGAACAGAAAAAATATAAGAAACTTACAAAAATAGTGTTAAGGAGTTCATATGTTCATATATAACTTAATCATCACCTCAGTAACATATTTATATACTAAGAAAAAAAAACTTGAATTATTATGTCTTACATATTGTCAAATCATGAAATAATTAAAAGAAAATATTTTTAAGAAACACACGACACGACCCACACATTGTATGTTGATTTTACATTATACACAAGTATATATAATTTAAATTAAATTAAATTTCCTTTCTTCAAAGTTAAGCTATATATGAAGAATCGATTCCTATACCTTGTAGGCTTTTATTATCACTACAAAATATCACACACACTTTGATTGATTTGTTCCCATCTCTCTCTCTCCTTTAAATTCTCTTCATGCATTACTACTTATAGATTCACCTGAAACCCTTTCTTTCGCTTTCAATCTTTTTCATCTTTGATGGAGACTCCAAAAACACCATCAGAAAACTATAGTAATAGAATAGAACTTGGACTTAAAGCCCTAACAATTTGCTCTGAAAATGATCACGAGAAACAACACCACCACAATTCTTGTCTCATGACTTCAAACCCATTTCCACCACCAATATCACCTCCATCTTATTCTCATATCAGTGATTACATTGGCACTGAGAGCTGTGGTGACTTGATCAACAACTATGATCATCAAGATCATAGTAGTTATCGACGGTTGAAAATGAAGAAGAAGAAAATAGAGTACCCACCACCAATGACGCCACTGCCTTTTGTGTTGAAGAGAAACTGCACGAATGATGGCCGTTTGATCCTAACCAAAGAGAAGCATCATGGGTACATGAAGGCCCACAGATCCAACGGCCGTCTCACTTTGGAACTTGTTGTCCCCTTGGCCTTGGATGATGATAGTGAAAGTAGTAGTAGTCGCTTTGATGAAAATGACCATGATGACAATATTGAGGAGGAATTTGTACATGATCAAACAGAGTCGCTTTCAAAGCACTATTCTGAAATATCATCTTTTGAGAAGGAGATCAGCTGTGAGGGCATTGGTGGTCATTTTAGCAGTGTGATCAGAAGCTCCTCTTCATGTTTTTTTGATCAGCAGCCACCTCCCCAAGCTTCTCTTGCTAGCTAGATTCGTCATGTTTGATGACATGCATCTATCTTCACACTTCAAAGGAGTTAGTGTCTTGCCTGGATGATCTTTTTTTATAAATAATTGTCTTTTTTTTTTTTTCCTTTCTTTTTTTCCTTTTGGGGGCTATATCCATCTTCATTGATGATGAGTTGGTTGTTTCACTCATTTTTTAGGGTTTAATTGTTGTAAAGTTGTATTATTTTTCATGTTCCAATTCTCTAGTACTGATTTTCCCATGTTGAACTGCTGAGATTTTCCATGATCATGCAAAATTAGAAAGCAATATATATATATATATATATATATTGCATGCAATCAATAAGGTCTAGTTGGTGTAACCCAAGAAACATTTGTGGTCGTCTTATATAAATATATAGTCCTTCTACTGTCAGTTCGTCCTGATATAAAATATATCAGGAAGAAAAATGTGGACCATAGATTATGGAGAAGTTTTGACAAGTGCATACACTTTAAATCAAAGTATGTAAATCTAATGGTGCACATTCTTCGTCCTGATATATTTTATATCAGGACGAATTGACAATAGAAAAACTATATATATATATATATATATTTATATATGATGATGATGATCATAGCAAAGAGATGATCAATAAGGTTTACATGTGTGCACGGGTGCGTGCGCAGGTTTCTAAAATCATATGTTTAATTTTATAATTAGTTTTCTTTCGTTGACAAATATAAATAGTTTTGACAACACAATTAAATTGAAGATTACTGGAGGAATGATAGTTCGTTCACACGCCTAGAAAAAACTATTTTCAACCAAACTGATAGAGGCTACTATGAAAAGATTATAAAAGATAAAATGTTTTGAAGTGTGAATCCGGCCGGTTTGGTTTTACATACACTTATTCACTATAATATATATAAAAAAATTATGGCGAGGGAGATTCGTTCAATAGTAGGAAAAAATATGTGTAAGGTGGTTGTCCACTACACCAAAACATGTCTTTAACAACAAGAGCATAAGAGCATTCCCAATAAGGTTTCTTATGTTTTCCGTACAAGTAGGGAGTTTGGTGTACTTTTTAAAAATAAAGAGTCATATAAGGAGTTAATACTTCAAGAAGCCTCCTTAAAAATAACTCATTATTATTATTTTTTTAATTTTTTAATTAAAAAAAGAAATATTATTATTTTTAAAGAGCTGTTGAATTTGGGTTAAAAAAAGAGCTGTTGAATTTGGACCATTGAATATTAATGAGATTGACTCATCTTGACCACTCATTTTAATTGAGGAGTGAGAAAGAATAAATAGGGAGGATGTATTGTCTCCTTAGAATTAAGGAGGCTTTGGCTAGAAAAAAAAATTCAAGAAAGGAAGTAAGAAGGTTGTTAGAGCAATTTTCAGTCCATCCTCCCTATTAGTAGTCAAAGACGTCTTATTTATTTATTTATTTTTTGCTTATGCTCCATGTACATGATGAAAATTGAGAATGCTCAATTTTGAAGCCCAACTTCTAATTTTAAGAGTACAATTTTAAAAAGCCCACCAGAGTACTTTTAAGAAAAATATTATTTCGACCTCGAGTTGTGATCGGAGGACTGGAGGAGTGTTAAAATTCAACTGAAATACGTGTACGGAAAGTTGGAACCAGCAGCGAAAAGAACATGATGCGCCCAGATTCTACGTAAGATTTTGTGCATATATATATATATATATATAGCTAGAAGAGATGATATATATATAAATTAAATAAGAAGAGATGATTAATTAGATGTGATTAGATGTGTAAGTCGTCAACAGAGGTGTAACTTAGCTGGTAGATGGACAAACTTGGAGCTTGAGTAAATGACTCCCAGAGTCCCAGGTCAGCGGCTCAAATCCTACAAATGGCAAAAGCTTAAAAAAAAAAAAAAAAGATGTGCAAGTCAGTGTCATACCAGCTGCTATAAAAAGAAGGACAATCTCTCCAGTTAAGTAAGAGGTTGTATTTTTAAACGTCAACATTAACTTAAGGATCACATAAATTGTAGTGGTGTTAAATGCCTGTGTTCAGCTTGCTACTATCCAAAAGGTATGAATGGGGGAGACTTGGTACTCATTTCCAGGATTTCTTCCTCCTTTTCCTAAGCATCCTTAAAAAAGAAGAGCTGGAGACCCTCTGTGTTATGATTTGGAGAAATCAAGCTGTCCATTCTCCCTCTAATCTCAGAACAGAAGATGTGTTTGGTTGAGCCACAAGTTTCCTTAGGGTGTATCAGGATGCCAAGTTGGTTGCTAGACCGCCTACTAGTACAGCAAATACTGGTAGTCTAATTCTGTGTGCGCCTTTGGAGGGGACTTACAAAATTAACACAATGCTGCGATTCGGGATAGGAATCATCAGATTGGTATTGGGGCTATTGTGCGTGATTCAAAGGACCTAGTAATGGCTTTAGAGAATAAAGCCACTGGAAAGTGTGTTTTAGTGCTATAAATTCTCCACCATTGTCACTGTAGAAAAAATGATGGGGTGTCTAAATTTTTTTTCCACTAGTGATTTAAAACGTATAAACACTTCATAAACATCATATTTGTTTTTCAATGGATACAACCACATATACTTCGTAAAGTGATCAACAAAAAGTACGTAGTATTTGAAACATCTTTAGAGATAACATGGGAACTCCAAACATTAAAGTAAATAACCTCAAGCCGTTTTGAACTAGAAACAGTTGAAACCGCAAAAGGTAATTTATGAGTTTTATTACATTTGTATGCATTACATGGGACACTAGACTTATGAGATGATAAAACAGGTAATACCTAAGACGACAATAATTGACTTATTATTTTTTATGATGGATGACCTAGACGATAATGTCAATCGGGAACGGAATCCTTAATACTAGAAAAAGAAAAAATTGAGGAGGACTTTGGCTAAGCATGAGTCAATCATTCATAGACACCATTCCTAGTTCATCCTTGCAGAAGTTGCGCCCCTGTATTGAGATCCTTCATAGGGAAATAGCAAGGTAAAAATTTAATGGAAACTTGGTTAGAGATACAAAACTGAGATACATAGATTAAATTTTGTTTCATATCTGGAACACACATGGCATTAGATAATAAAAACTTTGAAGAGGGAGAGGGTAAGCGAAGGGAACTAGTGTGTGTGATGTGTAAGCATGAACCATCACCAATCATAATGTCATCGGTGCCACCATACGGAGAGTGAAGTGAGAGGTTGTTGAGGTCAGTGTGACATGGTGTGAGGCAACTTGAGTCAATGAGCCATTCCGGAGAAGAAGTCGAGATCGGAACTACAAAATTAGCGCACAGCTGTTCATGTGGCTGCAATTGATGGGAATGGTGGTGGCTTGGCTGTTCACCCAGCTATGATCGGCTGTTCATAGTAAACATAGAGCAATGCTTCGCTGTGTGACCTTGTTCACCGTAAAGTTGGCAAAAAACCGCGATAAACTCGAGGCTTGTTTTAAGATTGCTGGAAATTTGATTTGGAGCATGATTCTCGACTTGCCTATTGTTGTTATTGGTCTGATTCGAGGGTCTGTTGGATCGAGTGGGATTGTTGTAGTAGTTTCCAGAGGAAGGCCTATTGGCATAGTTGGATGTAATGGGAAATTTTTGATTTTTAGTGGCATCTTGTTTCAAGATCGCCTCGTAGTTGATGAGTTTCTCATGAAGTTCCTCAAAGGATGTTACAGTTTCACGAGTTCGAATAGCGGAGGAGATGTCCCTAAATTCATCACCTAGACCGTTCAGGATTTTGACTGTTAGGTCTTCAGGGTTCTCTGGAGCGTCAAGCATAGATAATTCATTAGCAACACTTTTGATATGTTGCATGTACTCAGTAATGGATTGTGTTCCTTTCACCTTTCATGACACTGGTGAGGACCCCCTTGAGATGCTTGATATGGCCTCTGGAAGGCTTCGCGTAGCTGTTGGCGAGCGCAGTCCATGTATCACAAGAAGTTTGAGCGAAAGCAATGAATGGAATTATTGTTGGAGAAATAGAATCAAGGACTGCATTTAGTAGCAATTGATCTTGTCGAGTCCAGATATGGTGAGCCGGATTTGGTGTAGGAACATCACCAAATTGTTAGGTTTTGACTTGTATTCCTGAGTGAACTAAATGTGAACCAAACAAGACTCAACTGATGTGGAACTTCCTAAAAGATGTGGGAAAACGTTTGGGAGTTAAGGGAGATTGAAGATTGAAGAAGAATAGAAGGAACGAAGATTTGCTCAAACCACTGCCATTGCCGCTGTGGCTTTGGCAGCGGTAGGGGCAACGGTCATGGCTGTGAAGAACGTTGTGGGTTTTGGCAGGGGTAGGGCAGCGATCGTGATGATAGCGGCCAGATTTGTTTCAACGTATGGATCACGGTTTTCTGAGCGATATAATTTAAGGTGACTTGTAACGGTTTAGGAAGCGGGTGTACAACCGTGACCCGAATCGTAGTCAATTATAAGCATACGTGAAACGGGAAATCTTCAGCGGAAAAGGAAGTAGTTTGTTTCTGGAAGTTCTTGTGCTTGAAGGAAAAGATTTACTCTTTACAAGAAGACTTGTCATAAAAGGAAATAGTATTTATGTGGAACAAGTAAGTCTTGTATGTTTAGGAGTAGAATTTCCTTTTATCTTAAACTCCCTGAAACTAGTATAAATAGAACCTTGTAATTAGGTTGAAAATGTGAGTTAAACACCATGTAAACATCAGAGAGTGTGGTGAGATCCGGGGAGACCTAAGGAAATATCCGGGGAGGGATCCAAGAGAATATCGGTGGATTAAGTTATAGATCCGTTGGTGATATTTAGGGGAGACCTAGGGGATATTGTGGGGTTCTTGGTGAGGATCTTGTGAGTGGAGTTTGGGGTTAGGTGTGAGAGAGAATCCTGGAGTATATGGTTGTAACAATTTATCATATAGTGAAACTTTCTATGTCGTCCTGACGACCCGTGGTTTTTTACCCGTTTTGGGTTTTCCACGTATATCTTGTATTGTGATTGTTTTATTCTCTCTCATCTATTTTTCTACTTATTGACGTTATTAATTGTTATGAGTTATGTGCGTATATTAAGCACGGTGTTTCTGCGTTCATCGGTTTATAGGAATTATCCCTAACACAGAGAACATCATCTATCATTACATTTGCTGGTGGACACGAATTCCGACCATCAACAAAACCCATTGGGTTGAATCCAACAAGGAGTGTGTGAAACTGTAGTCTCTATGATCGGTAGTTGGTGGCTGTTAGTTTTAAAGGGGCTTGGGCGGCAATGTTGATGGAAACAATTGCTCTTGTGGATGAGTTGATTTCATGCGATGAGGATGATGAAGAAACAACGGTTACGGATTGGGAGGAGGAAGAAGAAGCGGTATTGGCAGCAGTATTGGTAGTCATGGTTGATCGAGGAACTCGTTTGAGTTTAAGAGCGCTCTGATACTATGTAGAGAATAAAGCTTCTTACTTTATTGACAATTGTATGAAACATATATATACAAGAGATGTTTACAATTGAAGTTATCTACTTACATTCAAAGACTGAAGAGATAGTTTACATAAACTCTAACTGTTGATGATAATAACAGAGATGGATAAACACAATGTCATCAAACTGGATTATCTTTAATAATGGCTTCCTCTGTGCAAAAATTTACAGCGTATTATTCGCCATCGATTGCAAAGGCTATGACTATTTTGAAAGGTCTACGTTTTGCAATCGATGTTGGCCCGACTCCTACTGTTCTTGAAATTGACGCAAAACGGATTGTGGATTTGATTAATTCTAGTGGGGATTCTAATGCTGATATTGGCTCAATTGTCAATGATATTGTTGCTTTGTCTAAGTCTTTTACTATTTCTATTTCTTTTGTGCCCATAATTGCCAATAAGGCAGCCCATGCCTTGGCTAAGTTGGCTTTATGTTCTGTTGAGGACTGTTATTGGCCAGAGAACTTCCCTCCTTGTCTGGAGTTTGTAATCATGGTTGATTGTCCTCCTTAGTTTTTCTCTTAATGAATTTCTTCCTTTAAAACAAAAATTTAACTTAAATTTGTTTAAGTTTCATCTGCTCTGTGGAGTTCGACATCTTAGATTATAGATAATAACTAGTAAAATGGCCCTCGCTTTGCTGCGGGAGTATTATACCGGTTTATATATTATTTTTAATTTTAATAAATTTATTGATCTAAGTTATGAAACAAACAAAATTAAAATACAAAAAATATATTAATCAAAAATAAAAATGATAACCAAGTAAAATAATAATTCTATACCAAATAAAAATATCAGTTATATTGGTATGTATACGTGTAAATACGAAAATAATATATTCATAGTGTATTGAATATTAATATGAGAAACAAAAATCTATACATTAAATATTAATGTGAAACAAAAGTATCATGCATTACACATATTTTGTCTACTAAAATGAATTTATTTAATTAAATAGGTAAGTGTAGTGAACATTAAATGTATTTAATATTAAACTTATGATATCTCTTAAAAGATAAGCAAACTAAATGACTGAAAGGAAATAAGTTGAATCTCATTTTTGATTTTTGGATGCATAAATTTGTAGTCAAGTCAAATTGGATCTCGAAACCTGAGATTTATTTTATAGTAATTTTTTTCTTCAATATTTGTGATTTGAAATTCGGTTGCACTATAAAGAAAACTTTGTTCATCAACCAAATTATTTAACGAGCAAGTCTAGCATTTTTTGACTAATTTATTGAAGTTTGAATTGTTATTTTGAAATGAATCTATCATTTCAATTGCTAGTAGTTATTCAGCTAGCATTGCAATTGAAGAAATGTAGGTAAGATTGTTCATCGAACAATCTTACCTACCTTTCTTTAATTGCAATGCTAGTAATTAAAGAAAGGTAGGTAAGATTTGATTGATGAACAAACTCAGTTTCTTAAATTATAATTGAATTTCAAATCAGAAATATTAAAGGAATTTTGATTATAAATTTTCCTGCAATTTAGGGATCAAACCAAATTTTAAGATCTAATTTGACTACAAATGTGTGCATTTAAAAACTTATCAATTAGATTCAACTAATTATTTTCATTTATTCAATCCAATTAGATTTTAACAGAGTTTAATCCAACAAACAAAGATAATCAAGTAAAACAATAATTTTATACCAAATAAAAATGTCAATTATATATATATATATGCAAATAACAATATATGCATAGTGTTGAATATTAATATGTGAAATAAAAGTAGCAATAAACATAAACAATTATTGCAATTGTTATAACCATATTATAATTGGTAATAAAAAATAAAAAATAAAAACCATCAAAAACATATAAAAAGCATAAATAAATTAATACTGAGATTTACAGTGAAATCAAAAATAGTAAATAACTTACCAAATAAGCAATTGCACAATAACCGCAAAGAGTTTGCATTGGAAATATGAAAACCACAAAAAGTACACACAAAATCTAAACACCACAAAAAATTGTTAGTTTTTATGATATAAATTTATAAATACCATGAAAAATATATTATTTAAGCAACAAAAAAAATGTACGGATCACAAAATGCCTAAATAAGCATAATTGAATAAAATCAGAAAAGAATAAAAAAAATCCTAGAATGATGAATACATATAAACAAATAATCATTATATTTTCTAAAAAGCTAAGAGTTTGCACCAGCAATATAAAAACCTAAATACCATGAAAAACCATCAAAGATGCATTAAAAATCTGCACAACAAATATAAAATACATAAGAATATTTAAAACTCACAAATTTTTTAGAAAAAATAATCAAAAAGCAAAAAAAAAAATTATATTTTGTTGTTAAGATTTTATACACACATTTTCTTGTGACAACAATTTACAATACAAAATAATAAGCAAACAAATTAACCATAAACTCAATATTGAACTTGATGATATTAAAATTCTAAGTTTATAACATCTTAAATATTCCAGAGAATTAAAAAAATTAAAAATTACTAAATGAATCCCCTAAACAAATTTTTAAAAACACCATAAATGCATAAATTGCCCAAACAACACTGTAAATAATGAAAACAAATGAAAAGCAAAAGAAAATTTTATTTTAATATAAATAATTCAACAACAAAATCATAGAACACTAAGAATACATAACTATAAATATGACATTTCAGAGAATTGATAAGTTCTCATACCCGATCTGCAGGGTCTACCGAGTTCCCATTCAAGAGCTTGTGGTTCTCTTCTTTGTTCCAACTATCCTTATCTTTCATGCTCAATGGCAGTAAGATAGGTGAATTCTCGCTGGTTCGGTCAGGCAGCTCTGCAGTAAGAAAAGTTCATGTTAAAGATCAATCGTCCAAACAAAGACCTCTTTTCTCCCAACAAAAAAGAGAAAAAATTGACAAATATTTAAGTATCATAAGACTTCTAACCTGTCAATTTCTTGTCTACAAAGAATACCACTAAATTAACAGTATACCTGCAGAAGAATAATACGGTTAAACTAAAATGCAAAGGTGCATGGAAGTAATTATAAATAAAGTTTGAAAATAAAAACTTCCTTCTTACCATGCAACAAAAACATCAACCATGTAATGTTTGCAGGATGCCACACTTGAAACCCTACAAAATTTTCACAAATCAATAACACTTTTAGTTCTCAGGACATTTAAAAACCAAGTTCATATACTAAAACTTCATACTAATTAAACAACTATCATTGAATTGCACCAATTCGAGTACAATTGTCCATATCACTATGAACATTTAAAAAAATGAGTTTCTATAACTACTGTAAAATCTCTAATTTTGGAAACATACAACAAACAGTAACTCAAATGAATTTGCAACATGAGTATCAAAATAAAATCAAAGATAATATAATTTAAATTCTTTGACTACCACTTAATTTTTAGATCCAGTGTCAATTAATAACTTTAAACAAAACTTCTAAATAAACATAAACTGAAAATATAATTAGACCAAAATAATCGAAATACCTTGTAAGCAATCACAGTTCTCAGCTTCTTTCCTGACAACATCAAGTACTGAATCAATCAACTCAACTCCCTTAGTATAGTAACCCTTGGCCCAGTAGTTGTTGGCGCCGGACTGCCCAAAGATAAAGTTATTAGGCCAGAAAATTTGACCGTACAGGCCAGATTGGACGTTGTCCATGGTACTGGGCTCCAGATCCATGAGAACAGCTCTCGGGACGAACCTACCGCAACTGGCTTCGTTTGAAAGAAAAGGATGGAGGGAGAGATTGAGAGAAAGAGAGAAGGACGATGGGTAGAGAGAAAGAGAGAGAGAGAGGTGGTGATAATGGTTGAAGAGAATCAAAGAAAGAGAGAGTTTTTAGGGTTTGAAAGAAAAAAGATGGAGAAAGATTGAGAGAAAGAGATAAGGACGGTGGATAGAGAAATGGAGAGAGAGAGAGAGGTGTGGTGATAGTGGGAGTCAAGTAGTGGTAGTGGTTGAAGCACGTCTACCTGCCATTTTATTATGTAATTTTTTTTTTTTTACAATCCATCAATGGCACTTTTATAAATAAATTGAAATCCTTTCAAATTTACTGTTCATATGAACAGTTCAATTTCAAGAGGAGTTTTAGTATATATATATATATATAATGTATTTTATTGTTAGCTGTGGAGATCATTCAACTGTAGAAAAATTGAAGTTATATCGGATATAAAAGTAAATTAGCATGTTTTAAGTAGAGGACTGATATTATTATATAATAGAGGTTATTAGGTCAAATTTCTAGCCATCATGACTTGGACAACATGCATCGCAATATGGATTATAAATGGCACTACACACTACCTCATTGACATGTACGGGCATGTATATATATATATATAGATTTTAAATTATTAGTTCGTTCTGAGAATAAATATATTAGGACGAATAATATAGACCACAAGATTTACATACTTTGACTCAAAGTGTATGCACTTGTCAAAATTTCTCCATAATCTATGGTCCACATTCTTCGTCATGATATATTTATTATCAAGACGAACTGATAATATAAAAATTGTATATATATATATATATATATATGACATTTCTCCGGTGTAAATCTCAGACATAATTTATATGTGAGATCACTTTATCAGTTTTGTACGACTATATAATTATAATCATGTGAAATAATTAATGATACCCAAAAAGATTATGTCCACTAGAATATTTATATATATATATATATATTATTTGTGCAAGATCATACTTCTTACGGGTTCAATTCAAGCAAATGAGCAATCCGTGACAACAAATAACGCCATTTTCAAACTAATTAATCACTGCTATGATTTATGAGAATAAGATGGTGTAAATCGTAAATCCAAAACCAACCTGGTACAAATCTGAAATAACAGAAAATAACAACACAAGAGAACACGTCAGGAAATCAAGTTAGAGAAACCGAGGCCCGTGTTTTACACGGTGTCTTTAAGACGATTTCGCCGTATATCACACCGTATGTGTTAGCGATCGTCTCCCAGGATACAATGGTTTAACAGTGGAAGTGCGAAGCACAAGTCGCTCTCAGCGAACTCAAACCGAGCTCAAACTTACCAAGAAAATAGAGAAGAGAAGAAGCTGCGGCTGCTGTAAAAAACTAAGTATTTTCGGGATGATTTTCTGTGAAAAGAAGCTTAGGTTTTATAGGCAACCGAAACTTTGATTTGCACGTATTTAGTCTGATAAAGAAAATAAATTAATTAGGGAATAATCTTCCGTTTAAAGAGATTTATTCCTAATTATAATCGACTCTGTATTCTTGGTGATCAAGTAAGAAATCAGAATCCAAATAATTAATACCATCCTAATCAGTTAAATAATAATATAAAAAAAACGTGTATGAATTAGGGAAGTGGCAAAAAGTCAACTGTACTCTCACGGTCCAATCGGAGCGGCATTCGTGTACGCAGGTCGCGCCCACACACGAGTTGTGCATTCAAAGGTTTGAGATCCATGATATATTTATTGTCAGAACGAACTGATAATAGAAAATCTGATACTATATATATATATGTGACAGCAGTTCAACGTGGGGAAAAATAAAACAACTTTTACTACAACCCATAGTTAAAAATCAGTGAAACAATCAACTCATCAATAAGATGGATGACCCTATTGGCCCCCAAAAAAGACAAAAAAAAAAGAAAAAAAGTTAATTATTTGTTTATAAATACAGTGCATACCCTATTGGCACCAAAGTATTAGGTGATGGTGATTGGAGATAAGATTTGTTAAGAGATAAGTTTTTTTTTTTTTTTATTAGGTAAATGACAGTACTACCCTTCAGTGGTTAACACCATTGTTAAAACTAACAGTCAAACCCAAGGTCAAGGGTATCTTCTTGTATTTAAGGTAAAACTGAATTCTACCTCTTATATGTGTTAAAGTCAGGATATGTTTGTGCAATTTTCCCTAATTCTTTTTTTAAAAAAAGTTGTAAATTTATAAGTTAATCCCATTAATTTCAAGTTTTTATAATCCCAACTTCACACTCCTAGTTCTGACCCTACTTGGAGCCTTTGAAATCTTCCCTGTTCAATTCCTATGCTTGGAGGTTGCGACGTTTGAGAAACAAGGTCGCATGGTGTGGCTTCCCGACAACGCATCAACCAGACAAACGCACTGCCTACAAGACACACCGAATCTTGTGCTGAGACCTCGAATGGTGTTGGAGACACTACCAGCAGCCATTTTCAGGACATTGTAGCTTTGACCTCGCAAAGTATATGCTCAAGTTCTTCAATAGACATATCAATGGACCTGCCACGTTCACTGATGATGATTCCGTCAAGCAATGACCAATCGACACACGCCATGTAATTGATTAGAGCTATTGGTTCGAGTCCAAGAATTAAAGGAGTCTTCTTCGACCACCTCAACCTCCACCTCCATCTCCAAGTCCACCCCACCACGTTGTCGTTGTACAAGCTCTCACTCACAGTTCCCATGGTGTTGGCTTTTCTTTTTCTTTTGAATAGTAATTTAAAGAGAGTAATGAATTTCTTTGCTTGCACGCAGTGCTTCATTTGCCTCTCGTCATATATATATATAAAAAAAAAAATCAAATGAGGACGTCCTGATATAACTTCATGAGGATTATGAATGTGAACCATTAGTTTTATATGTCTTGACTTAAGTGTGTATGTACTTGTCAAAACTAGTGGCTCACATTCAATATCCTTATGAAGTTATATCAGGACATCCGCATAAGAACAGGACTGTATATATAAATATATATATATATATATATTATTTGGAAATTGTTAAGATCCCACATCGACTAAGTATGAGATTAGTCATGGTATATAATCCATTAGGCACCCTCTCCTTATAAACCAGTTTTTGAAGAAGAGTTCTACCTAGTGGGTTCCTATCATTTGGTATCAGAGCATACACCACGCCGAAAGCAACAGGTTCATCGCAGACGGGGCAACCTATGAGGGTTGCTACCCGAGAAAGTGGGATCCATGAAGTCACCTAGCTTAGAAAGATGGGCCGCCGTGGACAACGGCTGTGGAAGTGTGGTGGAATGTTAGGATCCCACATTAACTAAGTATGTGATTAGTCAAGGTATATAACCCATTAGGCAACCTCTTCTTACAAGTCAGTTTTTGAGGATGAGTTCTACCTAATGGGTTTGTAAAAGAAATTTTTATTTTTATTATTATTATGAAATGTGTTTAATAATCATGAATCCTAATTCTGACGTGAGAATATATATATATATATATATATAATTGTTGACTAAAACTTTTATGAATTAAGTGAAGGAGATATCAAATACACTAATTAGGATTAAGTGTAAGTTAAAAACATAACTAATTTCTATTCAATTAATAATTTCACACGTTCTTGAAAAAATATTTCACGTACATGTTATATAAATATGAGATAATTTCATGGTCATCCTTATCATTCGAATAATTATCAACTTAATTCTCGTTTTTTTATGAGAGAATAGGGGGAAATAGAACCATATGGGGCTGACTTTGTAGTGATAACACCAAGTTAATAATTCTTATGAAAATAACACCAAAGTATGCGGTGAGACCAAAATGCCCCAACTTATTCTTGTACTCTTTTTTTTTCTCTCTTTCTTCCTCTCTCCTCTGTTTTTTTTTTTTTTTTCTTTCAAGAACCTCCATTGATGGAGGTGGAGATCAAAAGGACCTCTATTGGAGTTGGAGATCAAAAAGGCCTCCATTGGAGGTTGATGAAGAAGATTTTTTTTAAAAAAAGATCTGAAAATAAGTCTCTAGTTGGGAGGAAATAAGTCTCGGGTAACCTGCCTGAGACTTATTAGACTTATTTCCAAGTCTAAAAATTTATATTTGGAAATATTTTTAGATTTGAAAATAAGTCTCGGGTATCCTACATGAGACTTATTGCTTTGTAAATAAGTTTTGGGTAGGTTACCTGAGACTTATTTCCATATTTTTTTTTAATTTTTTGTCATCTTCTTCTTTGACCTCCATTGGAGGTGAGAATAGACCTCTAATGAAGGTCATTTCGACGACCTCCAATGTAGGTCGAAACTGACTTCCATTGGAGGTTGTTTCGACAACATCAAATGGAGGTCTGTTTAAGCTCCATTGATTGACCTCCATCAATGGAGATTTTTGGAAAGAAAAAAAAAAGATACATAAAAGAATAAAAGTAAAAATAAAATAAAAATAGGGGTATTTTTGTCCATCACCATACTTTGGTGCCATTTAAACTCAAATTATTAATTAGTTGGTGATAGTTCCAAAAATACCTCTCCAAATAGTGCTATAAATTTAAGAGGGAATAGGGGGAAATAGCACCAAATGGTTTTGGTTTTATGGGAATATCACCAAGTTATTAATTCTAAGTTTTTTAGCACCAAAGTATGTGATGAGACTAAAATACCCTCACTTATTCCTTTACTTTTCTTTTTTACTTTTTAAATCTCTCTCTCTCTCTCTCCTTTTTTTTTTCAAAGACATTTATTGATCCATCAATGGAGGTTGGACATACCTCAAATGGAGGTTGAAAAGTCATCCATTGCTGGTCGAAATGACCTCGACCTCCATTGGTGGTCGATGAAGAATAAGATAAAAAAAACCAAAAAAAATCTGGAAATGATTCTCGGCAATCAGTCTCGGGTAGGTTGCCCGAGACTTATTTACCCGAGACTTATTTCTAGCTACTAGAGACTTATTGCCAGCTACCCGAGACTTATTTCCGGATTTTTTATTTTTAAAATGAAGGTCATTTCGACGACCTCTAATGGAGTCGACCGTTTCGATGACCTCAATTGGAAGTCGTTTTGACCTCCATTGGAGATTTGTTCGACCTTTATTGATGGATTAATGGAGGTCTTTGAAAAAAATAACAGAGGAGAGAGAGAGAGAGAGAGAGAGAGAAATTTAAAAAGTAAAAAGAAAAGTAATTAGGGGCAATTTTGACATAGTCCATTAATTGGTTCTATTTCTATAAAACTTATTAACTTTGTGACTTTTCTACTGATGGCTTTGGAAAGAGTGCCATAAAAAAAAAAAAAAAAAACCCTAAATTTAAAGGGCCGTTATTTTATTTGCATAAAAAATGTTCTTTCATTTGAGATTTGACTATCAAAAGAGTCCTTATTATTTTAATTCTGATCAAAATACCATTTTCCTTAAGTTTTGTGTTTTTTTTTTTTTTTTTTTTTTTGAAAGATAAGTTTTATGTTAGTTGATAAGTGTATTTTACTATTTTAGTAATTTTTTTTGTAGATTCAAATAATTTGTAGGGAATTTTTTTTGGTATATCGGAGCAGTTTTGTAATTGGAAGAAGTACGTTCTTTAAACATGACTACTTTTATATTCAACTTATTCAACTTATTTCCATTTTTAGTTCCTAAAAATTAGTATTTCTTATTTCTCTTTCCATCTGAACTCAATTTTTTTTCGTTTCCATTCTCAAATTCAAACTAATTAACAGAATTGTAAAGTTTTCTCAAATTCAAATATCTTACTGTAAAAGATCGAAGTTTAATGTGTGAATTGAATATATTCAAAGAAAAAAAGTGTGAAGGAGTACAAATTCTGTTTAGTTTAATTAACACTACAACTATAAAGTTTGGATTTGATTCTTTTCTTAATTATTTTGTGAACCATAGAAAAAAAAAATTGTGAATTGAATACAATTTCTGTTTAGTTTAATTAACACTACTACTATAAAGTTTTGATTCTTTAATTAATTTTATGAACCATCCATAGAGAAATACTTTATTTTATCAAACTAAGCTTTTAATTAATTACCATCCATAAAGTCAAGACTTAAATAAGGCTAATGTAAGATGTAGGAGCCAGATAATTTAACAAGGACTCAATTCAGTTGTCTAAAATGGTATCTCAATTTATATCTAACCAACCAAATTGAAATATATGTATATATTTAATTATTATTTTTCAACTTCCTTCATAAATGTAGACACATTTCCCAATTTGGTTTGGTTAGATACAAATTGGAACATTATTTTTGGACAGCTGATTTAAGTCCATTCAACAAATCAAACAAGACAAACTTGAAAATGTAATGAAGATATATATATTATTGCTTCGTAAAGGTAGATAATTGCTTTAATAATACATCAACTAACGAAATTGTGACCATCTTCTCACATCCACATCAATGAGATTGTTGATTCAAACCATTTATCTATCTTCGACTCTCAATTCTTTTCTATAATTTCTTCATAAAGATAGATAATTGCTTCAATAATTCGTTTAGTGATGAAATTGTGGTTGGCTTTTCATATCTACATCAACATGCATATTCGAACGTTTAGAATGAGTTTTTGAGCTAAAATTTTCGACTACTCCGATTAGTAGCAGTAGGAGGGAGAGGGAGGGCCTGGATCTGCATCTGCTGGGCCATCCAGTGCCAATTTTCAGGGGTTACTTGAGCACCAAGAGAGCGAACGACAGACCCACCACTGCAGGATCCGACTTTGCAACATTCTTCCAAGGACAGTCCCTTCACCAATCCATACAAGAATCCACTCATGAACAAGTCCCCAGCACCAGTGGTGTCTATCACCTTCCCATCTCCGGTCGCCGCCACTCTCACAGTCTCTCCTCCGTGTTTAGCCATGCACCCATTTGGACCCAATGTCACCACAGCCCACTTGCACTTTTCGCCCAAGAATTCCAATGCATCCCCTGGAATTGGATCGTGATCGTGATCATGATCTCTCACTAGTTCTCGTGCTTCGTCCTCATTTCCAAAGCATAAATCTATGTCTCCGGACTCCAACAACTCCACAAGAGACTGTCTATAGTCTCGTACTGTCTCGAAGCTTGCCAAGTCCATCGAGATGGACACACCCTCTTGTTTAGCAATTTTGATTGCAGCTTTAGTGATTTCGAGACTGTAAATCCCAAACCTGATGACCAACCACTTGAAGCCTTTGAAATCTTCCCTATTCAATTCCTCTGCTTGGAGTGTCGCGACGTTTGAGAAACAAGGTCGCATGGTACGGCCTCCCGACAACGCATCGACCAGACAAACACACCGTCCAGTCGGTCCCTTCTTAGCTCTCAGTCTCGATACGTCAACTCCGCAAGATATCATGTTGGCGACATACAATCGGCCCTGTTCATCGTCTCCGTAAGCACCCACAAGCCCACAAGACACACCGAAGCCAGCGCTGAGACCTCGAATGGTGTTGGAGACACTACCGCCAGCCATTTTCAGGACATTGTAGCTTTCGACCTCGCGAAGTATATGCTCAAGTTCTTCAATAGACACATCAATTGCCCCGCCACGTTCACCGATGATGATTCCGTCAAGCAATGACCAATCGACACGCACCATGTAATCGATTAGAGCTGTTGGTTCGAGTCCAAGAATTAAAGGAGTGTCTTCTTCCGCCACCTCCACCTCCACCTCCACCTCCACCTCCACCTCGTTTTCGTTGTACAAGCTCTCACTCACAGCTCTCATGGTGTTGGCTTTTCTTTTTCTTTTGAATAGTAATTTAAAGAGAGTAATGAATTGCTTTGCATGCACGCAGTACGTACTTCATTTGCCTCGCATCATGCCCTCCCTATATATACAAATATATTATTTTGAAATTTTTATTTCTATTATGAAATGTATTTAATAATCCGGAATCCCAATTTGAACAAGAGAAAGAGAAATATTCCAAGGGTGAT
This sequence comes from Acer campestre, assembly GCA_954870605.1. NCBI lineage: Eukaryota > Viridiplantae > Streptophyta > Magnoliopsida > Sapindales > Sapindaceae > Acer > Acer campestre. The sequence goes on from OX940800.1 coordinate 6,924,410, forward strand.
GCCGTTGGTCACTGGGGCAAGCCGTAGACTAGGACTTCTTGGGTTCGATCTCTAGCAACCACGTTTCTCTTGGGACCACTGGAGGTTTACCTGGCTATTTACTTCAGGGCGTCGTGGGATTAGTCGAGGTACGCGCAAGCTGGCTCGGACACCCACAGATACCAAAATAATAATAATAATAATAATAATAATAATAATAATAATAAGTTTTCTCAAATAATCAAATTCAAACATCGTACTGTAAAAGATCGAATTTTAATGTGTGAATGAAATATATTCAAAGGAAAAAAAAAAAAAAAAAAGTGAATCGAGTACTTAGATTAATTAACACTACAACTATAAAGTTTAGATTCTTTTCTTAATATATTAACACTACAACCATATCCATAGAGAAATACTTTATTTTATCAAACTAAGCTTTTAATTAATTACCTCTGTCCATTGTGACATAATGTTAAAGAGCGTTCATTCAACCGGGTAATATCTCAAGTTCGTGTTCGTGTCGCCATAAATATATAGCTTTTAATTTGATTGCTCACCTCACAAAATGTCTATAGAACTTTCAGTTATTTAATATAAAAATTGAAGAATATACAGTATTAGCATAGTAACTAACACACATTTACACATAAAAAACGGCTTTAGATAAAGAAAGAACCGAGAGAGAAAAGAGAGAAGTAAAAAAAAAAAAAATGTTTCATTCAAAGAAAGAGAAAAAAGGAAACTAGGGGTAGTTTTGTCTCTTCAATGGATTGTTTGCTAAGAATAATAAAAACACTAATTCATGCTAAAAATATAAAACACCTTAATTAAATGGATAAAAAGGGCTATTTGCTCTATATATATTTAGGATTAGGATCCTTTGTTTAACTCTTTCTCTGAGGCAGCTGAGCTTGTCATAATCTAATGACATATGACTTTAAAACAAATGAGTGGTCCAAATTTTGTTATTTAAATTGTTCACATTTACACAAGTTTAGAACGGTGACGTTTTAATTCCCCAAGTCCTTGCCCACGTTCTCTTTCACTTTCCAGAATTTCCCAATCTAAACTAAATCTCTTCACTTTTCTCCAAAACTCAAACCTCCTCATTTTACAGAAAACAAGGTAAGATCGATTCAAGTTACAATTTTTGTGGGTGTTTTGAAGAACTAGGTTTCTCAGACCTCGGACTCCCCAACCTAGACCCAACTCAATAGCCCCACCCAAGAACTCAGGTTTTTCTGTGTTGTGAACTAATGTCCAAATGGGACATCTTAAAGAGGAACTTGTGAAATGAAGTCGGGTGTGAGGCATAAAGATGAACTTTTGAATTGAAGTCAGTTTGATTTATTTCTAAAATTTTAATTCATTGAAAAACTAAATATCGATACCTCTGTGGAGTTTCGTTCTTGAGAAGAGATCGTGAGATTGAGAAAAGGAAGAAGAAAATGGTGAGAAGAGATTGCGAGATTGAGTAAGGGAAGAAGAAAATGGTGGAAGTCTATACTCTAAATCAATTTAGAGAAAATTTGGGAGAAACGCAATCTTAAGAGTAGAAAAGTAATCAATAAAATAGAATAAAAAAGTTTTTCAATATATATAAAAGTTTAATCTAGACCACTCTTTTGTTATAAAGGTGAATGTCATCAGATTATAAAGCTCAACACAAGCTCAGTAGAGACAGAGCTCCATAGAGGATCATTGTCCTTTGAGAAACACAACCTCTATAAACCATTTCTCTCTTCAATTTTGACAACTATCTCACCTAGTTTTCTCATCAGGTTAGCTTTCTCTCACTTTTTTTCGTTTGTTTAATTTGATTTACTTTTTATATGTTTCTTCATTAACATATATATGGGTGATTTTTTTTTTCTCATATTGTATACCTTTAGATTACAGCTCCATTGGATACTTAACTTTTGGTAAACCAAATGATCTCAATAACAAATACATAAAGTTCACAACTACTTCGCTAAACAGTTGAGAGAGAATGGGAGATTTTTCCAGAGAGAGAAACCATGCTCTTCGACGGCAAAGGGACTTTAGAGACAACCTCTTCTCCATCTTTATGGACACTCTGAGCCCAGAGGTGGACCTAGTGTATCTATGGGGAGTCTTCAAGGTGTTTGGTAGGGTTAGGGATGTGTACCTCTCAGCCAAACAGGGGTCAAGAAAGAGTTCTTTTGCCTTCATTCGTTTCGACACACAGGAAGAGGCCAGTAAGGTGGCGAACATGGCTAATGGGATGCATATCTATAGCTAGCCCATTAGAGCAAAATTAGCAACGTATGGATGGACAACCAGAACTACCGCTCAAGAGAGACAAAGGAATTCAACAAAGGAGAAAAATGAACAGTTCAGGGGAAGAGGAGGTGAGAGTACTAACACTTTCACTAAAGGGAATAATTGATCCTTTGCAAAGGTGGTAAAGGACAACTCAGTTAAGGACCAAACAGTAATGGGGAAGGAAAAGAAAGAGGAAGTGTCACGCTTGGCTGACCAGGAGTGGAGTAGGAACTCTAAAAAAGTTTGATCGTGTTTTTAGTGTTAACAAAAGAATACGTATCTGAGGATTCTCATTTTCATCCATGTATTTAGGTGACGAAAGTATTCTATGGATCTTTGATTCAGAAATTGAAAGGGAAGGTTTCATTAGGAGTCAATTTTTTTGGGACGATAGCTTCTCCTCAATGTCAAGGTGGACTGAATCAGCAACTCTGAAAGTAAGATTAGCATGGGTTAGTATATCAGGAGTTCCCCTAAACTGTTGGGAATCATCTTTCCTTATGAAGCTTGGAAGACAGATAGGAGAACCATTGTTGTTGGAGGAAGAAACAGCTAGAAGGAAGAGGCTAGATAGAGGAAAGTTATTGATTCTGATCCCAAAAGAAAGATCAAGCAGTGGAAAGTTGAGGTGAAAACAGAGGAGAGCTCTTTTTCGGTAAGCTTGACGAAGGACCAAAATCTGGTGAGCCATCAGTGGTTGTAGGATTTCTTGGGATTGAAGAGTGAGGCTCACCTGAAGGATTCAAATTTCTTACCACAAATAGAAGGGTTTGACTCGCTTCATGGATCAGAGGAAGGGACAGATATTGCAGATGGAGTATATCGAGAGGTCAGTCATAGAGGACAACACAAGGAGAATTTTATCAAAAAAGGAAGTGATAGAGAAGCTTTTAGGGGTTTGGTGGGCAAGCCTAGCAATTCTAAGCAAAACTTAGAGAATGACGCTGAGATTTTGGAAGAAAAAAGAAAACAAAAATGTAAAGGTAGGTGGATCAGGAAACCAAAGAGAAGGTTTATGCTTTCGTTGAAAGGAGATTTGAAAATCGAAAAAAAAGGAGAGAAGAGATCCTCGAGAAGACCAGCGAAGAAGAGGGCAGCTTTTCATCATCAGATATAGACAGCTGGAAGAACTATGGAGTTAATGTTAGAATGACAATTGGCGAAAGCTTTATAAGAAGAAAAGTAAAAGTTTTGATTGGGAGAGAGAAGCTAGCTAATTCTCAAGCTACCATTGAGACAGGCTTTGTGAGGAGTCCAGAACTTCAGATGATTTCAGCTAAGAGAGGCCGAAGAAGGGAGGCCCAAAAGAAGCCCATAAGTGATTTGAAGTCAAGGACCCAACAGAGCTTCTCCAATTCTGATATGGGGTTTCAAAACAATAATATGTTGGGCCTAGAGTTTCAAGAAGGGGAGCTTTTCAAGAACAAGGGCTAGGAGGAGGGTGAACTTCACAGCTACTCTGAAGCAGAAATTAGAGGAGACTCTCAAGAGCTAGGTGGGGAAATTAGTGGAGATACTAGGCAAGTCAATTCTAAGGCTATATCTATCATGGTCGACCTCACTAATACAACAGAAGAGAAGGTCAAATCTCCTCCTATTTCGAACAATTATTGCAAAAGTAGGATGAATAGCAAACCACTAAAGAGTCACTCTATGAACACCAGAAGCAATAAGAGCAACCGGACAAAGGAAAGAGGTGGGAAATGTGATCCTAAGGTAGTTTCTAATTCTTCAGGTGATTGGATTTTGGAGGAAAAAGTTGCTAAAATGATTGAAAGGAGCATAGCTGCTGGCTACAATTTTAAAACTGGCAGGCAGAAGACTTAAGGGTCTCAGTGGAACGTTGAGGTAGAAATTGCCAAGATTATAGAAGAAGGGTATGCTGCAAGTTTCGATTTTGGGGCAAGGAAGGGGAATGGAGCGGAAGCTCTGAGGAGGTTATAAAGACTAAAGTGACATGAAACTTAGAGGAAGAGGTAGCGAAGATGATAGAGAGAGGTATTGCAGCAAGCTATAATTTTAATACTAGAGAGCAGGGAAACTCAAGAATACAATGGAATGTTGAAGAAGAAATTTCCAAGGTTATAGAGGTGGGACACGCCATAGGTTTTGACTTTGGCAATGCAGAGTCAGAACTGAAAGAAGTCATCTATAGAAAAGAGATAGAAGATGATAATTGATTCCAAGACAATCGTAGATAGTAAGTTCTCCAGTTTTATCAGTTTTTGAGTCGGCTTCATTTCTTTTTCGATGTTAGTGCTTTCTTGGAACGTAAGGGGTTTGGGTCGTAGGGAGAAAAGAAGAGTGGTGAGGAGTTTGATTGCCAAGTTTAAACCGATGATTCTTTTTCTCCAAGAGTTGAAGTTGAAGTCTTTTGATTTCGGAATTATTCGAGCACTAGGTGGGGGATGGTTATCTAGAGGTGTGGGTATGGATTCAGATGGAGCCGCTGGAGGCATCTTAACTCTTTGGAATGAAGAGTTGTTCAGTGTTAAATACTGCATTACTGACAAAAGTTGCATAGTGGTGGCGGGTGAGTTGCTGAAGATAAAAAAGGAAATTACGTTTTGTAATGTGTACACGGCAAACAGTGAATTTGAAAGAAAAGTTTTATGGGATTTTATATTGTCCTCTCAAGATTCTCTTTTGGTGCCGTGGTGTATAAGGGGAGATTTTAATATGGTGCTTGACCCAAATGAGAGAAGAGGTATCGGTGTGTGCAACATGGCTTCGATTCGTAATTTTAATTCATTTGTTTTAAGAGCGAAAGTTGTTAACCTCCCTTTACACGGCGAGCTGTTCACTTGGAGCAATAATAGAGAAGTGGCTTCTTGGGCTAGGCTTGATCGCTTCTTGGAGTCCCCTTGGATCCTCTCTTGGTTCCCTAAGCTCATACAAAAAGGGCTACCACAGAGTCTTTCGGATCACAACCTGGAAATGATTGGTGAAGACAATGGGGATTGGGGTCCCTCTCCATTCCATTTTTATGACAACTTATTAGAAGACAATGGGTTGAAGCAAGAAGTGGCTAAAGGCTAGAAAAGCGTCAAAATTGTAGGAAGAAGGAAAAATGTTCTTGTTGTCAAACTAAAAGCCACTAAAGCTGTCATTAGAAATTGGGTGGCGGCAAAAAAGAGCGAGTTGCTTTCTTCTCAAGAGATTAAAGAAAGATTGAAGAATGTAGATAGTGCGGCAGCCCGAGATGGTTGGAATGAAACTCTAAGGAAAGATAGAGTAGGTCTTGTGGGTGATCTTTGGCAAAGCCTTAGGAAGAAGGAACAATGTTGGAGACAAAAATCAAGAGTAAAATGGATCAATGAAGGAGACAAAAACACAAGATTCTTCCATATGGTGGCAAATAGTTAAAGGAGGAGCGATTTCATCAGTGAGTTATCTTTCCAAGGGACAAAGGTGACTGATCTAAAGCTTGTAAAAGGAGGGGTTGTGGATTTTTTCAAAAGCCATTTCAAGAAGACTAATTGGTCTAGACCATCCATTAGAGATATAAACTGTAGGCGCTTATCGGAGACGGAAAAGGCTGGCCTTGAGGGGGAGTTTAGCAAGGAAGAAGTGTGGTTGGCTTTAAATAGTTGTGGTGGTAGTAAAGCTCCAAGACTGGACGGATTCAATCTAAACTTTATAAAAGCAAATTGGAGCATTATTCAAAAGGATTTCATGAACTTCATGATGGATTTTCACAAGGACAGTGACATTATTGGTGGTCTGAACAACACTTTTATTGCGTTAATTCTGAAAAGTGGTAAGTCGGAACAAATGCAAGATTTTAGACCCTTTAATTTGGTGGGATCAATGTACAAGATTGTAGCCAAGGTGTTAGCTAATAGGATGAAAAAAGTGATGGATTCGGTTATTAGTGACTCTCAAATGGCTTTTGTAGCGAATAGGCAAATTGTGGATAGTTTTGTTATTGCGGAGGAGATTATCCATGAGTGGAGAAGGGATAATGAAGGAGGAATCCTCATCAAATTGGATTTCGAAAAAGCCTACAATAGTATGGATCATGATTTTATGGATTTTATGATGGAAAGCATGGGTTTTGGTTTAAAATTGAGACAATAGATGAGGAGTTGCATCATAACTCCACGTTTGTCGGTGCTTGTTAACGGAATTCCTACGGATCAATTCGGAGTTGAGAAAGGGCTGCGCCAAGGCGACTCTCTATCCCCTTTTCTTTTCAACTTGGCGGTTGAAGGCTTGAGTTGCTTGTTTCAGAAGGCACAAGCTTTGGATATGATAAAATGGGCTTCCTTTGGAGGAGATTTGGTCCATATCACTCACCTCCAATTCGTGGATGATACCAACCTTTTCTTAAAACCGAAAAAGGAATATCTCTTAAATGCAAGGAGGATCCTTCGATGTTTTGAGCTAGATTCGAGCCTAAGGATAAACTTTCATAAGTCTTGTTTGGTTAAGGTTGGAAAAAAAGGGATGGAAGTGGCCGAATGGGCTAAGATTTTTAGATGCAAAAAGGCTTCCCTCCCAATCTCTTATCTAGGTCTCCTTTAGGTGGTAGACCTTGTTCGAAAAGCTTTTGGAGTCCGATGATTCAACAGATAGAAATGAGGTTAGCTTCTTGGAAGAGAAAATTTTTGAGCAAAGGTGGTAAGCTTATCCTCATTAAGGCGGTAATCTCAAGTATTCCAACTTATTTCATGTCAATTTTTCGAATTCCGGTAGGAATTGTCAACAAAATTGAGAGTCTTCAAAGAGGCTTCTTTTGGGGAGATGGAACCTTTAAGCGGAAGGTCCACGTTGTGGATTGGAATACTTTGTGCAAAGGCAAGAGATTAGAAGGCCTCGGGATCGGAAGAATCGCTGACAAAAATAGAGGTCTACTAGCTAAATGGGTATTGAGGTTTGGCAAGGAAGTGTCATCCTTATGGAAAACATTAATCTGTGCAAAATATGGTATCTTTAGCTCTAGGCTGCTTTGGGAGGGGAGCATATCTCCTTCTTCGTCCAATTTCATGAGAGCAGTGGGGGATTTGTTCAAGGAGGGGTCGAGTTTAGCAAAAATCCTGAAGGAAAGATTGAAGGTTGTTATAGGAAAGGGTGACGCAGCTCTTTTTGGTTTAACATTTCCGTGGATGTCAACACTTTGAAGACAGCATGCCCCAGAATCCATGCCTTAGCTGCCAACAAAAATGGCCTGGTAAGTGAGTATGGAAGATGGCAAGGCTCAAAATGGATTTGGGAGATCCCTTTATAGAGACCTCTTTTCGATTGGGAAAAGGATATATGGAATTGTTTCCAAGCAATCCTAGACACTATTCGCATCAGAAAAAATATTAATGATACCATAGCTTGGACATTTAGTTATAATGGTATGTTTTCGGTTAACTCTTTTAGAAGAAGCCTTAAAAATCGAAGCACTCAGACAAATAAGGATCAACTGATGGTTTGACAATTAATTTGCCCTCCAAAGATTCAAATGTTTACCTGGCAACTCCTGAGAGGAAGAGTTATGGTGAAAGATGTTATGTCCAAATTTGGCTGTGACTAGGGGCTGGACACGAACTGCTCTAATTGTGCTGTCAATAGGGAGACAATTGACCACCTATTTCTACACTGCCCATGGGCATGGGAAATGTGGTCCAAAATTATGGACTGGTGAGATGTTAAATGTTGTCCAAATAAGTCTTTGTTCGACTGGTTTGAAGGGTGGAATGAGCTGTGTCCGTCATCAAGAAACAGCCGCGTGTGGAGGTCGATTTTTGCTGCTATGGTGTGGACCATTTGGGAAGCAAGGAACCATCAAGTTTTTCAAGGCAAAAGAAACGAGACGTCCCAATATTTGGATATGGTTAAATTTCGAATAGCTTGGTGGTTTAAATATTGTGGGAAGGGGTCGAAGGATCCAATCACTATCATCCTTAACAACATTAAAGATATTTGTGTTGAAAGCAAATAGAGGAAGATAACAGAGGTGCAAAATTGGATCCCTCCCATAACTGGTTTCAAATTTAATGTGGATGGTTCCTCAAGAGGAGTACCTGGGCACGCAGGGATTGGGGGTGTCATGAGAGATAGCGGTGGGAGGGTTTTATGCATTTTTTCCTCCTATATTGGAACCCAAGATTCGAACACAGCTGAGTTAGTCGCAATTCACAGGGCCTGTACTCTCTGTGCCTCCAGTCCTAAGTTAACTGGGAATGTCATTGTGGTCGTGAGCGATTCTATGGTGGCGGTGTCATGGATTAACGAGAAAGGTTTTGGAAGCATAAATCATGTTCAAATGATATACGACATACACACCATGATAACTTCTTTTCAAAACATGTCGGTTGTCTATTGCTCAAGAGCCCAAAATGATTTTGCAGATGCACTTGCAAAGAAAGCTTCTAATATGGAGGGGGACTTGTTTGAGTGGAGCTTATAGCCTTATCTTTGGCTGTTTTTCTGTGTTCTCGCAGTCTCTTTTTGTTTTCCCCTATTTTTGCTCTTTTGGCTTTTGTTTTTGGCCTCTTTTTGTTTAAGTTCTTGCTTTGGCTGGGGCTGCTTTGGCTTTGTTTGCCCTGTTTGTGTTGTTCTCGCTTTCTTTTTGAATAAAATCTGTTGTTCAAAAAAAAAATATATATGGGTGATTTTTTTAGTGATTTCCTCATTGATTAACATATATGTTTCTTTTATCCAATGGTTTTGTTTTGTATACGTTTTATTTTTATTTTATTTTTTCTCTTTTTATTTTATTTTATTATTTATCAATTATTCAAGATTCCTTGTTAATTTTTGTTGTTGAATGAACTCATCAAATTTTAAAAGAATGAAATAATTTTGTTAGAATGAACATGTTTCCATGTCTTTAATAAGGATGGCTAATTTGACCCATACCCACGGCACCCGCCCGAACCCGATCCTGTAGAGTCAGGTTTGGGTGGTGAATTTATGACCTGCAAACCTGTGAACCCGTATAAATAAAAACCCAGCGGGTTTAGGTGTGGGTCCGATTTAGGAAAACGAACCCGTGGGTGAACCCGCGAACCTGCATAAATAAAAATTATATAATATTTATTATTTAAAATATTATAAATTTAAACTCCAATTGAATATTTTTAACCATATAGAGAATAAAGTATAAAAACTTCACTCATTCTAAGTTTGAGAATTACAATTCTCAACTCTTATTTATATATAGCTAATGATAGGTTATACTTGCAGGTTTTACTCTTATGAAACATCGTGCTTGCTTATTTGTTTTGCTTATGGAGATCCATTTGGAGTTTTACTTGGTAGTGCTTTATATTATTGTATTTGTAATTCTACATAATATATTATAAATAAAGGGAGTTCTGTATTGTATATGCAAAAAAATATAATTAAATATTAAATATTTATTGTTAACCGCCAAAATTGGCGAAGGACCAAAGAAGAATTTTCCACCTCGACATAAGAAGGGTATAAGAGTGCGAACACCATCCGGCTACCTTGACGAAGTAGACCCCGAGTGATCCAAATACACATCTCCTTCAGCGGAGTCCACCCCGCCAGCGTCTTAGCTCAACAGAGTGGTCAAGAGTCAAAATGCTCACTATAACTCATAGCATGATCCAGACCGACTATGGCCGGGCTTCCTATGGACCCCGTCACTGTCTTCTAAGGACCTCGCAGCACCCCGAGACGGATTCCTACTACTATATGAACCCCGCAGCGTCTCGATATGGGGTTCCACGCCACATCCCGCTATAATACCAGTCAGATTCCTACTTACTTCATCAGCACGATACCTGCTAGGTAACGTTTCCTGATATAATTAGCCCGCCAGAGCAAGAAGATATCAGGCAGCAAGATTCTCGAAACAGAAATTGAAAGCTTCGCAAGAAACACACTAAAACACTGCCGTACAAAGGAGGTACACTCCTTCCCATCAGAGAGTCCTAATTTGAGCAGGACAGCACATTTTGAATCCTACTAGGAAGGTAAGTGATTGACTCCTCCAAGGAAGGAAAGATTGGATTTAGCGCATTAAATCTCCGAGATTATCTCCTAAAGATGGAGGATCCTGCAAGCTGCCAAACCCTAATCCGAGATTGTAAGAGTGCATGGAAAGCAAACAGGACCTCTATATATATAACAGCTAATTTGCCGAAAAAGGGGGGATCGGACACACTACTTATCGACATGCACAGATTCACCACCGCCAACATCACCCTCATTACCGACTAAAACTCTTATGTAACGTGATGATCTCAGAAGTTCATGGTCGATATATTCATGTATTAAAAAAGAGTGATCAATAAAACGAGTTCTTATTCGATTTCACGTATTCTTGATTATGCATGCATTGGCAGGGACCTAGTTGGTATCGAACTACTTGATACCCCTCCGGCCAGGATCATTCTCGATCTTGACCCTTTTAAAGTGGTTATTTGGATTATTGTCCTCCTAACGATTTTCGGATAACACTTTTGGCGCCGTCTTTGGGAAGCTTTTCCCAACCATTGTTTAGCAACAGCCTACTTCCACCCAGAGATATTCATAATGAGACTCCGATCCTCTCAGGGTCATCCCGAGCCATCAGGGCTCCAATCCCTTGCCTCCACTGAAAGAGCTCAGAGGCGGGGTAAGGGTATCAGGAGCGAGAATCCTCCACCAGTGCCCCCACCGGCTGCAGACCCTGTCCCTCAAAACCCCGCGGGGCAAGAGGTCAACCGAGATGTCTTAGAACAGCACGCCGCAGCCTACGTAGAAGTGATCCGGCTCCGGATGATGGCCCAGGGAATCCCATTTGAAGCAGCCGGGATCCAGGACGATGCCAGACCAAGCACACGGGCTCCAGTCTTCGACCGATTGGGCCCCCCACTCCCAGTCCGACAGGCGGATCTCAGACCCCGACTAGTAAAATCCGCGATTGAGGTTCCTCCCAGGAAGATTCAATCCCCACCAAGACCGCGGGCAAAGGAGAGAGAATCCCGTCCCAACTCTGAAGAAAGTGCCAAATCTCGGAGGATTTCCAGGGAGAGGCATCAAAGGGTTAAGCGAAAGGAGGTAGTCATCGATTCAGAATCTTCTGATGATGAAGTTTCAGTAGCTCGATCCGGAACCAAGAAGTCTCAGCGCCTGGAGGACCAGATGACGAGGATGGGGAAGGGGTTGAAGCAGTTGAAGAAGGGAAAGCATCAGGGGATCCAAAAGAATCCTTTGGGCGAGATGAATGCACCGTTCTCCAAGAGAGTTAGGGAGGCAGGGCTACCCCCCAAATTCAGGATGCCTTCAGAAAAGTATTCTGGAACAGAAGACCCCGTCAGCCACCTGGAAAGCTTCGTACACCAAATGGAGGTTCAGAGTGCAACCAGGATAGCCATGTGCAGGATGTTTCCTTCAACTCTGACAGACTGTGCCAAGACATGGTTCAGAAAACTACCACCAGGTAGTGTTGATTCTTTCTCCAAACTTACCAAAGCTTTCTGTGCACAGTTTCAGGGAATCAAACCCCGTCCCAAGGATCCTATCCTGCTGCAGTACGTAGTTTAAGAGCGAGGTGAAACTCTGAGATCTTATGTGGAGAAATTCCACAAAGAGGTCGTCCAGATGGGCGTGTTCAACGAGAAGGAGACTTTAGCCAATTTCCGGAGGAACTTGTGGGCGGGCAGGCTGTTCCGATCTTTTGCCAAGCATCCTCCTGAGACGTACCAGGAAGCCTACAATCGGGCTTTGGAACAGGTGGACATTGAGGAACAACTCCGGATCAAGATTGAACATGATGAAGCCCGATTAGCACCACGCCCTAAAAAGGAAGCTCCGAAACCTGCTCCAGCTAGGAAGTTTCAGAATCAACCTCCAAACTGGTCGACGTACAGGCCGCCTCCTATTCCTTCATACCAAGAAAGGTACCCGGTCAGGAGGTCACCTCCCAGGGAGCTCCCCTTGAAGGATGTATCCAGAATAACGAGAGAGGAAGAAGGATATAACCATTATACCCCTCTCAATGCTTCACGGGAAACTATCTATCTCGCCATTCGAGACAAGGGTCTACTCAGAAAGCCGGTTCCCATAAAAATCCCGGTAGACAGGAGGAATCAGTACAAGTATTGCGACTTCCATGAAGACGTGGGGCACAACACCTCCGAATGCTACAGTCTCCGCAATCAGATAGAAGCACTGGTAAGGGGAGGACTCCTAACCGAATTTTTACAACAGGTACGAGATAGCATTAAAGAAGGAAAGCAGGTTCAAAGTGGGATGCAGGAAGCATCAGAAAGAAGAAGAGAGGGAGAGAAGGATTTAATGCAGCAGATCCAAGTGATCCACACAATCAGTGGAGGCCCCACTCTAGCAGGAACCTCCAACAATTCGAGGAAAAACCACGCCAGGAAGATCCCTAGACTCAACATTGAGCATGAGCTGTTAAAGAAGAAATTGACAAGCTCTTGAAGGCCGGATTCATCAGGGAATCCCGGTACCCTGAATGGATCGATAACGTGGTCATGGTTACCAAATCCAACGGAAAGTGGCGGATGTGTGTGGACTACACCGATCTCAATCGGGCTTGTCCCAAAGATAGCTTCCCTCTACCAAAGATAGACCAGCTCATTGACTCCACTGCAGGAAATAAGCTCCTAAGTTTCATGGACGCTTTCTCGGGGTACAATCAAATCATGATGCACCCTTCAGATCAAGACAAGACTAGCTTCATCACTGGACAAGGCCTCTACTGTTACAAGGTAATGCCATTCGGACTCAAAAATACAGGTGCCACCTACCAGCGCATGGTGAATAAACTATTCAAGGAACAGATAGGGAGATCCATGGAGGTATACATAGATGACATGATCACTAAATCTCCAGAAGCAAGACAACATGCAGGGGACTTGCGCCAGACCTTCCAGATAATAAGGCAGAACCAGATGAGGCTGAACCCCGCTAAGTGCGCATTCGGGGTGGCAGCAGGCAAATTCTTGGGATTCATGGTGCATGAAAGGGGAATCGAGGCAAATCCTGAGAAGATCAAAGCCATTTTAGATCTCGAGTCTCCTACAAACCTCAAGCAGGCGCAAGGATTAGCCGGGCGGATAGCGGCTTTAAACCGGTTCATATCCCGCTCCACAGACAAATGTCTCCCTTTCTTCAAAGTCATCAAGCAGGGGAAAAAGATGAAGTGGGACGAGCAGAGCGAGCAGGCTTTTCAAGCTCTAAAGGGATACTTGTCAAGCCCGCCGCTATTGGTAAAACCGATCCCGGGTGAAGAACTCCTACTCTACCTAGCAGTTTCTGAAGCAGCAACTAGCGGGGCCTTGGTGAAAGAATGCAGTGACGGGATACAGAGGCCGATCTACTACGTGAGTCGGGCTCTTACAAAGTCCGAGAAGAATTATACCTTATTAGAGAAACTCGCCTACGCCTTAGTAACCACATCCAGAAAGCTCCGGCCTTATTTTCAAGCCCACACCATTGCGATAGTCACAGATCAGTCTTTAAGACAATTCCTCCAGAGACCGGATGTATCAGGAAGATTGGTTCTGTGGGCCCTAGAGCTCACACAGTTCGACATCAAGTACAAAGCGAGAACCACGATCAAGGCTCAAGCCCTGGCGGACTTCATAGTGGAGTTTGGCCCGATCCTGAACCAAGGTGTGTCAGCAGACCCAGACACGGATCATACCCTACTAGAATGGCCCGTAGATAGCAAGATGTGGATTCTTTACACGGATGGAGCATCGAACCAGTCGGGATGCGGAGCCGGGGTCGTCCTGATCGACCCCGCGGGAATCGAAGTAAGTCATTGTTTCAGGTTTGAATTCAGAGCCACTAACAACGAAGCAGAATATGAGGCTCTGCTAGCAGGAATGAAAGTAGCAAAGGCTCTGGGGGCTGAGTACCTTCAGATTAAAAGTGATTCTCAACTAGTGGTCAATCAGGTGACGGGGTTGTACCAAGCAAAAGGTGATAACATGGTGGCCTATCTTGTCAAAGTGCAGGAAGCTATGAAGAAATTCAAGGGTGTGAAAATAGAGCAAGTGCCTAGAGAGAAAAACCATCGCGCAGATGTGTTAGCCAAGATTGCCACTGGAGAGGGACATGCTTTACCAAAAGGGGTACCCCTCCAACTGGTTCCTTTCTCCAGCATAGCAAAAGAGGCAGAAGTCCTTCCCGTAAGCCGCCTCCCATGTTGGATGGATCCAATAGCAGACTATCTCCAAAGCGACATTCTCCCAGTAGATCCGGATCAAGCCCGTCGGCTCAAGAGGACAGCCACCCGATACTGCTTGGTGGAAGGATACCTATACCGTAAGGGGAAATCTCTCCCTCTACTCAGGTGCCTCCATCCTGATGACGCGCATTAGGCGCTCAGTGAGGTGCATTCAGGGGATTGTGGTAACCACGTGTCAGGGGAAACGCTGGCTTACCAGGTAATTAGGATGGGCTACTACTGGCCGACTATACACCAAGATGCAAGGCAGTTCGCGCGATCCTGCGAGGCTTGTCAGAAAACAGCAAACCTCCATCATCTCCCACCAGAGAGGCTCTCCTCGATCAGCACTCCCTACCCCTTTGCCATCTGGGGGCTAGACTTGATCGGGCCACTTCCCACTGCACCCGGCCAAGCCAAGCACGCAGTAGTGGCGATAGATTATTTTACTCGATGGGTAGAAGCCAAGGCTCTTACTCGGATAACTGAAGAAAAAACTACCAACTTTGTCAAGGAACACATTGTCTGCCGGTTTGGCACCCCGATGGCCATCATAACTGATTTGGGAAAGCAATTTGACAATGCCAACTTCAGGGAATTCTGTGAGGACCGGAAGATCAATCTCCGTTTTGCTTCGGTGGCTCACCCTCAAACCAACGGGCTGGTCGAAGCAACCAACAAGACCATTAAGAAGCTCCTGAAGAAAAAGCCCCAACAGAAGAAAGGACTATGGGTGGCAGAATTACCCAATGTACTCTGGGCCTACAGAACAACTAGGCGGACAGCAACCGGAGAAACCCCCTATTCCCTGGTATTTGGGGCTGAAGCAGTCTTGCCCATCGAACATAAGCTCATATCTTTCCGGGTTCAAAATTACAAACCAGAAGATAACGAGGCTAAGTTGAGAGCTAGCTTGGACCTGCTGGAAGAAAAACAAAGCAAGGTTGCAGAGAAGGTGGCCGTATACTAGAGCAAGATAGCCCGACACTTCAACAAGAAGGTGAGGGCCCGAAATTTCAAAGAGGGAGACTTGGTTCTCAGGAAGGTGACCCAGAATACTCGTAGGAGGTCTGACGGGGTGCTAGCCCCTAACTGGAGGGTCCATACTTGATTAAGGCATCACTCCGGGGTGGTGCTTACAAGCTCGAAGACATGGAGGGTTACCCGGTGGATCATACATGGAATGCCGATCATCTTCGAAAGTTCTATCCTTAGAAACTATGTTCTTATCTAGCGGGATACTCACCCCGAGTTCATGTTTGTACCGTTTGGGAAATTAAATAAAATCGATTCTTTCTTCTTCTATATGATTCTCCTGTGTTCCAGTGCTTGATTGTCTCCTACGGGATTCTCCGATAATCACCTACAGAATCATCATCACGGAATCGCCTCAAGACCAGGAAATAGCCTAGGGGCGCTCCTGCTGCCTCGGTCGGGGAATACCCTCCTCTGAGAAGCCTGGTGCTAAAGTGGCCTTAGTTGCCTACCAGGACAGATTACAGTAAGAGTCGGGCTGCCTCAGGGTACCTGATTCCTTACTTCGCCTCGAGACCAGGAAATAGCCTCAGGGCGCTCCTGATGCCTTGGACTGGGTCAAGCCCGCCAAGAGGATCTCCATTGTTAAAGCGCATCAAGACCAGGAACTAGCCTCAGGGCGCTCCTGATGCCTTGGACTGGGTCAAGCCCGCCAAGAGGATCTCCATTGTTAAAGCGCCTCAAGACCAGGAAATAGCCTAAGGGCGCTCCTGCTGCCTCGGTCGGGGAATACCCTCCTCTGAGAAGTCTGGTGCTAAAGTGGCCTTAGTTGCCTACCAGGATAGCCTTGGTCGGGGAATACCCTCCTCCGAGAAGCCTGGTGCTAAAGTGGCCTTAGTTGCCTACCAGGACAGATTACAGTAAGAGTCGGGCTGTTTCAGGGTACCTGATTCCTTACTTCGCCTCGAGACCAGGAAATAGCCTCAGGGCGCTCCTGATGCCTTGGACTGGGTCAAGCCCGCCAAGAGGATCTCCATTGTTAAAGCGCCTCAAGACCAGGAAATAGCCTAAGGGCGCTCCTGCTGCCTCGGTCGGGGAATACCCTCCTCTGAGAAGCCTGGTGCTAAAGTGGCCTTAGTTGCCTACCAGGACAGATTACAGTAAGAGTCGGGCTGCCTCAAGGTACCTGATTCCTTACTTCGCCTCGAGACCAGGAAATAGCCTCAGGGCGCTCCTGATGCCTTGGACTGGGTCAAGCCCGCCAAGAGGATCTCCATTGTTAAAGCGCCTCAAGACCAGGAAATAGCCTAAGGGCGCTCCTGCTGCCTCGGTCGGGGGATAACCTCCTCCGAGAAGCCTGGTACTAAAGTGACGTTAGTAGCCCACCAGGACAGTTCTACTATAACATCGGGATAACTCATCGAGATGCTTCGTCCTTTATTCCCCCACTTGCTACCCCGATAGAAGATCCACAGTCAGGGGGGAAAAACTGGAGAGTTTATCAGAATCTAACCATTACAAAACATCTTATCTTCCCGAAAGAGGACAGACAGTCAGAGGAAGATTTGGAAGTTTATCCTCAGCAAATTAAACGGTTCGTAAGTAGCAGGCTTCCTCAACTGACTGCTTTACATTTTATACTATTGGGAGTTCGATTAAAGGAAGATTTGATCTGACCCCGCTAATTTTTACGGTCACATAAGCGCCACATGTTTTATCTTTATTACCCATCGGGGTCCAGTCATCGTCCTTATTACTCATCGAGGTCCAAGTATTCAACAGGGTTCCAAGCATCAACAAATTTACATGCAGTGAAGACTTTCTAAGTACGAAGTGAGCAAGACACAAAATAAATTCAGAAACCAGTTGTATTTATAATCAGGGTGCCCAATTCCCATTCGGGCAAAAATATAAAACGGGGTGCCCCATTCCCTAGTCGGGCTACAAAAATTTTAATAATGAAGGGAGGCCAGACTAATTTTCTGTTTCCTCCTCTGGATGCTCTCCTTGGCCAGCCGCCCCTTCTCCCATAGGATCAGCAGCTGCATCATTGTGAACCACCTCTATTACAGCAGAAGACCCAGTCAGAGTCCCCTCAACCACAGGGACCTCGGATCTGGCTGGCCCATCATCATCCTCCACGATGACCTCTCCAGTAGCAGACTCGGGATCCACCACTTGTTCTTCAATGGCAGGGGGATCTAGATCAGTTCCCTCCGCGCCATCTTGTTGGACTCCAGCAGCCATGACAGCTTCTTGACCCGGGTGAGCCATTTCCTGTGGAGGGGCCTCAGCCTCTTGATCCCCTCCAGCTAACTGGGCAGCCTTAGCCATAATTTGCTCCCGGTCCCAGTTCAAGGTTACCCTGAGGTCGAAAGGAGGAGGCAAAGCTGTAGCTACCTCATAGCAGGCAGTGAAATAACCATCATTGAATGAGGGCCCCTGGTGGGCCTCCAAATCCTCTAAGGCATCCCGCAGAAGCTGGTTCTCATCTGACAGCAGCCTCTTTTCAGCTTTTATGCGATCCCTCTCCTCTCTGCGGCGCAAGGACTTGATGGTTTCTGTGTCTAAGCAACGCTCAAGGCGTCTGATAATCACCAAGCCCTCCTGTCGCGCTTCTTCTGATGCCCTAGCCTCCTGAAGTAAAGGGGCCATGTTTTGTTGGGTCTGGACTAGCTCCTGCTGAGTTTCCTCTAACCTCGCTTGGAGGCCGATATGAGCTTCTTTCAATGTCAGCAGCTGTTTCTCCATGGCCAAGGCAAACTTGAAACCCTGCAGAAAGAAAGAGAGTCAGTACCTGGCAGAAGGGAGAAATTAAGTAGCAAGAAGGGAGTAAAAGTTTACCTCAGCCAGAACCGAAACCCCCTTGGTGACCAAGATGTCTGTAGGAAGCTTGGCCATATCTGTCAAATCTCCACCGGGGCAGGTGGCCGCGAATCTAGACACCACCTCGTCAAAAGTAGCATCCCTCGACCCCGATCCAGAGACCACACCAGCATCAAGAGTAGAAGTGTGGACAACTGCTTCCTCCACCGGGGTCCTCACAGGATCCACGGGAAGAGCTACGGCAGGAGGAGGAGCAGGAGAGGTTTCAGTGGTGGAGACTTTCTTCTTCTGGGCCGGCCTTTCAGAGCTTCGGGCCCTAGCCGCCCTGGCCAGCAACGCCGGGATCCTCGAACGGGAGGGAGGAGTAGAAAGGTTGCGAGATGGAGCCTTAGCTTTAGACCCTGATGGAGCAGGAGTAGATTCAGGAGGGGGGGTGGGGTTGGATCCTTCTCGGACGGACCCCGACCTAGTCCTGGCAGCCGAAGTAGGAGAAGGAATAAGGGAGGAACGAGATAGCAGGGTATTATCTTTACCCCCCGAAGAAGGGAGAAGCCCCGTGACCATCAGGGAAGCTGATACTGCCAGAAGAAAGGGTGTTCAGTAAGAATCAAAAGAAGGAATATAAACATTAAGAAATAGAGATGCAGGATGTGGTTAACTCACCTGGAGAGGCGGGGGAGATCCTCAGGTACCGTTCCAAGCGGGCTCCCTCAAAGGGATCCAAAGAGGGGAATTGCAGGTTGGTATACCCTCTCTTTAGGATCCTTGTTAAAATCTCTCGGGACTCAGGAGCCAAGGTCCCCTTCGCCCACTTGTCCCTCACGGTAAACTGGGTAGGGACGGGGTACTCATACCCCCCAACAAGAGCAGTGCGCCCCCAATCACCCTCGATCACCAGCCACTCCTCCTTCCAGGGTGCCGCATACTTCACATTCGCCCCTGGGACGACGAACTTCAAATCATTCGATGCCCTCAGGTAGAACTGACCCCGAGGTACCATGCTCGTAATGTTGAAGAGGAAGCGGAGCTCGTCCAAACCCGGATCCCGCTCAATATGGTCTTTCTCGCACTGCTCCCTCCAGAGCACCAAGAACCCTGTCAGGTGCTTCCAGAAGCCCGGAGAGAGTTGGAGAGGGGCCAATTCGAGCGCGACGAGAGCTCGACGAAGAGTGGGGTGCAGTGGAAGCCGGACTCCACACTCTAGAGCGGCTTTGTGGATCAGCAAGCGGTCTAGAGGCGGGGCGTACGCGTCATAGCCTTGGGGAGGAAGGGAGAGAGTGATGTACTCCGGGATCTTGTACTCTTCCCGTAGTTGATTGAGCGTATCCATTGTACAAACAGAATCGGAAATAACCCGACTATCGTGAAAGGCGGCAAAGGAGCCCGTTTGAACTCCGACCAGCGCGACGTCAGGTCCGTCACTTTCCTCATGGCCACCAGTCTAAAAGGCGCCCGCCTCATCACCAACCAGGACTGGGTCTTCAGGTTGATTATGAAAACCCAACCCAATTCGGGGGTTTCGGGTAAAGCGGCGTCGCTGAGCCTGCGAGGTTTTCTCAGCAGTTGCATCCCCCTCTCGACCCCATTTTTTCCCCTCTGACGTCAGGGAGTCCGCTGCAGCCTCAATCGCCTCAGTATTGTCAGACTGGGGAGAGAAGGCGGGATCGGAATGAACGGGGTTCGCCGTTACTGGAGGGTTTTGTTCAGCAGCAATTTCTTGAGAAGTAGGGATTTGTGAAGGAGAAGCCATGGAAAGAAGAAGAAGAAGAAGAAAAGAAGGTTTTCTGGAAGTTGGAAAGGAGAGAAAGAAGGTAGGACAGCAGTTTTTGTTCTCGTTTGATTTTGAAAGTCTGAAAGCTCAAAGATGAGAAGCGCCAGTAAAACCGGTCTATTTATAGAGAAAGAATGACGGTTACTTACTCGGAAACCGGAATCGATGACCGGAAGGATGGGTTGAGGCGTTCTCCGCATTAATCTCGCCAAAACGGCTCTTTTTGAAAACGAGGAGCCCAATCAACAGTCGACACGCAATCAGTTATAACGGACAAAATAAGAATTTCCTTCTCCTAAGTGGAAACCCAGTCAGACAAGGAAAATAAGGGGATAAGGTAGAAAATCCTTCAAACAAACAAAAAGATCCTGACCCCGATCCCGACAAGGTATCAGTGTCCAAGTCAGGGGGGACTTCTGTTAACCGCCAAAATTGGCGAAGGACCAAAGAAGAATTTTCCACCTCGACATAAGAAGGGTATAAGAGTGCGAACACCATCCGGCTACCTTGACGAAGTAGACCCCGAGTGATCCAAATACACATCTCCTTCAGCGGAGTCCACCCCGCCAGCGTCTTAGCTCAACAGAGTGGTCAAGAGTCAAAATGCTCACTATAACTCATAGCAGGATCCAGACCGACTATGGCCGGGCTTCCTATGGACCCCGTCACTGTCTTCTAAGGACCTCGCAGCACCCCGAGACGGATTCCTACTACTATATGAACCCCGCAGCGTCTCGATATGGGGTTCCACGCCACATCCCGCTATAATACCAGTCAGATTCCTACTTACTTCATCAGCACGATACCTGCTAGGTAACGTTTCCTGATATAATTAGCCCGCCAGAGCAAGAAGATATCAGGCAGCAAGATTCTCGAAACAGAAATTGAAAGCTTCGCAAGAAACACACTAAAACACTGCCGTACAAAGGAGGTACACTCCTTCCCATCAGAGAGTCCTAATTTGAGCAGGACAGCACATTTTGAATCCTACTAGGAAGGTAAGTGATTGACTCCTCCAAGGAAGGAAAGATTGGATTCAGCGCATTAAATCTCCGAGATTATCTCCTAAAGATGGAGGATCCTGCAAGCTGCCAAACCCTAATCCGAGATTGTAAGAGTGCATGGCAAGCAAACAGGACCTCTATATATATAACAGCTAATTTGCCGAAAAAGGGGGGATCGGACACACTACTTATCGACAGGCACAGATTCACCACCGCCAACATCACCCTCATTACCGACTAAAACTCTTATGTAACGTGATGATCTCAGAAGTTCATGGTCGATATATTCATGTATTAAAAAAGAGTGATCAATAAAACGAGTTCTTATTCGATTTCACGTATTCTTGATTATGCATGCATTGGCAGGGACCTAGTTGGTATCGAACTACTTGATACCCCTCCGGCCAGGATCATTCTCGATCTTGACCCTTTTAAAGTGGTTATTTGGATTATTGTCCTCCTAACGATTTTCGGATAACATTTATAAATTAATATATTTTGCGGGTTGGTGGGTACGTGTGACCCGCGAACCAGCATAAAACCCGCGGGTGAAACCCGAACCCGAACCCGAACCCGTTTATTTTCACGGGTTCGTGGGCGGGCGTGGGTGTGGGTGAGGAAAATTTTCATGGCTATGGGTTTGTCGGTTTGGATTTTGCAAAACTTATCCGAACCCGACCCATTGCCATCCCTACTCTATAACTAACAAAAGTTTAATCACCATCTTTGTTAGAACAAGTGCATTTAGAATTCCAATTAGAATTAGAATGTTTGCAACCAATTAGAATTACAAAATAAAATTTAGCAGACAGTTTTGGAATGTTTAATTTTACTATTTTTAAGGAAGGCTAAGAGATTCCATGATGAAGGGTCTCTATGTTATTCTGCTGCTTATGAATTACTGTATTAGTGTACGTTAGAATTTCAAAGGAAGGCTAAGAGACAAAACATAAGTGCCTTTGTACAAAATTTGTGTTTGAGTTGAGATTTGCTGAGATATTTATGAACTTGGTGAGATCTATTAGAAAAAACTACAGATCAGTGTTGTTTAATTATAGTAATATATTATACCATAAGAGGAGATAAAAGTAGCACTTAAAAGACATTGGGCGCGTTTACTAATCAGGAATGGAGGGAATCGGAATCAAGTTCCACTGGAAACGGAATGGAGAGGAATCGGAATTAAGTTACTAAATTCCATTCCAGTGTTTACTAACAATTTAGGAATCAGAAATGGAATCAAATTTATTCCATTTCTAGTGTTTACTTCAACTAAGGAATCGGAATGATATATAGTTGATTACAAAAATACCCTTGTTTATATAATATGTTGACATATTTTTTTATTATTATGAAAAACTATTTTTTATACTGCTTATAACACTATAACTAGTAATTAACATCTTTATATGTATATGAATGTACTTTAGTAAAAAGGAAAAAAAAAAAAAAAAAAAAAACTTAAACTAAACAAAATATATACATAACAATGGAAATACATGCTTCACGCCTTCACGTGAAATAAAAAAATAAAACAATAAAAATACCTTAAACAAAC
Source organism: Acer campestre (assembly GCA_954870605.1). Lineage (NCBI taxonomy): Eukaryota > Viridiplantae > Streptophyta > Magnoliopsida > Sapindales > Sapindaceae > Acer > Acer campestre. Next base: position 6,946,960 of record OX940800.1, read on the forward strand.
AGCCATCAGATTGACAAAAAATAAAGAGAAATAAAACACCTTTGCAAATACAAGGTTCACGTATAAAAAAAATAAAAAATAAATAAAAAATAAAACATTAAACAAACAGCCTAGTAGATTGACAAAATTAAAGAGAAAAAAAAAAACACCAATGAGTCAAAGATTTCTTTGTATAGTCAAGAAATTTAAGATTAAAAAAAAAAAATGTGTACCTGTAGCAAGATTCGGAGGAAAACGATGAACAAAAAAGAATGATAGAGAACAATCCCTAAAATAGAGATACAATGGAAAGAATACAGTTTTTTTTTTTATAATTATTCAAAGTGAGAATATTTTAGTAAAATATATGAATTCCTTTTTTTAATCAGGAAAGGGAACTTGATTCCTAGGGTGGGTGGGTGGGGGGAATCAAATTCCCTTTCCATCAGTAACTTAATTACTGATTTCAGAGTGGGTCCGCGTAACTTAATTCCCTAAAAATTTAGTAAACACTGAAATTCACATATCAGTAACTTAATTCCCTTTCCTGAGTTTGATTACTGATTAGTAAACGTGCCTTCAGAGGAAAAAATTTAGGTGGTTGTATCCTATATGATTGGAGCGTGGTTGTGATGATTAAATTTATAAACTTTCCACCAATACACATAAAAACATTTCCTTTAACCCTCACTTTTGACTTTTCTCATTACCCTTTTACTTGTAAGTTGTAATTGTATCATTTTTATGTAGCAGTGAATTCCAGTATTTCATTTGCATTATTAATCCATTTGTTGATTGCTTAGATTACTTCAGTGTTTCATTTGCACAAATTATTATATAAATCTTAAATCTTGAGTTCTAAATTGTTTTGTTTTTGTTGAATTCTATTATTATAATATCTCGAGTGATTCTACTTGACAGAGTAAATTGCTACAATTCACTGAATTCTATTGTTTTGTTTTAATGCTCATATATATATATATATATAGCATAGAGCCAAAAAAAACAACAAAACAACAAAAAAGTTGTAAAAGCACATTCTATTTTATGTTTTGAGAACATGAAAATTGTACACAAAACATGATAAAAGCTGGAAATTTCTCGATCTATTTATTTGTTTTCATATAATATTATGTTTGTAGTACATATCCAATAACGTTACAAAATCTGTTAATATCGGTGAAAACGAATCCAATGTCGTTCAAATATATATTATAGGGAAAGTATCATTTTCCCTTTTTTTTCAAATCATTAATAAATATTTATTATTTAAAAAAAGGAAATTAATGTATGGTTGGGAAATTAACTTTCCTTTTTTTTTTTTCTTTCAAATCAGTAATAAATATCTATGATTTTAAAAAAGGAAATTAATGTATGGTTGGGAAATTATCTTTCCCTTTTTTTTTCATTTCAATAGATCTCCACCGTCCATCTATTTATTGGATGGTTAAGATCCATTTAAAAAAAATTAAAATGAAAAAAAGTTGGATGGCAGAGATCTTCTTCTCCAACATCTTCTTCGAGTACGTTTGGAAGAGCTTCTGAAATAGATCTTTTTACAGTAGATCTTTTAGAAGTAGATCTTTTAGAAGTAGATCTTTTAAATGAAAGTCGTTAGTCGTTTGGTTGTCAATTAAAAAAAGAGCTTTTTTTAATGAAAGAATTACCAAAATACTCTAGCAAATATTAAATTATAGGGTTATATTGGAGATTTTAATGTTTTAAAAAAAAGCTCAAAAAGTCTACTTGGAAAAGCCTAAAATTTGAGCTTCTCCAAGTAGACGTAAAACAGCTTTTTTAATCGTCGAAAGCTCTACTGGAGTGTCAACCAAACGACACAAAAAAATTTGAAAAGAGCTTTTTTTAAAAAAAAAAGCTCTTTTAGCCAGTAGACAAGCTTCCCCAAACGGACACTTCATCTCTACCATCATCCCCAAAACCCAAACCCTAGCTACCGCCGCCACCGCTCATACATCAATCCCCAGTCGCCACCCTAACCCACCAAGATCACTCCAACGACCACCACCACGAGTGCCGATCATCATCCAAGCGAGGAGATCGGCGCTCGATCTCCTTCCAAACGAGATATACGCTCGATAGATCTTCTCTCACCGCCGATCGTGTTTTCTTTCTATTTCTCCTTTTCTTCTCCATCTTCTTTCTTTTGATAGAGGTTTGGGTGTTAGTGGGTCGCGGTTTGGATTGTGGGATGGTGGTGGTTTCTGGATATTGGTGGTTGAAACTGATGGTGGCTATGGTGGATGGTTTTGGGGTTTGGTCGTGAATCTATGGTGGTTGGTTTGGTTGTGAAGTTGTTGGTGGTTAGGTTGGGTTTGGTTGTGAAGCTGTTGGTGGTTGGGTTAAGTTTGGTGGTGGTGTAGTTCTGGGTTTGAACTTGATGAATTGGTGAATTCTGTTTTGGTTATGAATTCTGGAATTGGTGAATTTTCATGATGATTATGATTGATGAACTGGTGAAGATGATGAATTGATTAACCAGTGAACTTAATTTATTTTCTTTTAAGTTTTTATTTTATATTTAATTTGAGTTTAAGGGCATAAATGTATTTTCTCGCTAACCTAAGCTCTTCAAGGGTAAAAATGTCCTTTAACGTGAAATTAACTTTTTAAACGGAAAATCTAACGGAAAGGGGGATTATGGTGAATGCTTTCAATTTCAAGGGGGAAAACAGCCATTAATAGAAATACAGGGGGGAAATTGATTAATAGATCAAAATCTAGGGGGGTAAATGATACTTTCCCATGTATCATATGAAGATGTATCTGTCAACTTCATAGATCATACACAACGAATTGATTGATGTATCTATGTCTAATTAATTATCTTTGGCTCACTGACTTTTGTCAAACATTCCCACTTTTTTTTCTCTTAAAAATTAAAAAAAATTAAATTTCCCACTTTTTATCATGACTCATGAGTAATTAAGAAAAAGTTTCATGTAAGCAGCTGTAAATAGATAAGATCATTTGACCAATGAATGAATTAATGATTAATTAATCAAGTTTAAGCTAATTATAAATATAAACTGTAAATCTTTGTTATGGGCTGTCAGAGAGTACCTATTGGTGGGCTGTAAAAGCAAAAGCTCTGCCTGACGAAGAAGAAGTTTGTCGAGTTGTATAAAAAGCAGAAAAACCCACCTAGTGTCTGACAAAAAGTTCAGGGCTTACTGCACAATCCATTATCCTACCAGCCACTTGGGTTGCCACTAAAATACTATGCTTTTTTTGAAGAACATTTTATCCACACATCCAAGTTGTTTGAGAAATATTGATTAAACCTAGAAGGGATTGTAGGGAACTTGAGACTTGAGAGAGCTTTTGTATCATTGTTCGAGCTCTTAATCCCTTATCTATGAATTTAAAACTTTGATTATAACGGTTAATATAATAGTATATAAGCTAGTTTATTTAGAGAGTCCTGAAATTAAGTCTTCCTACATGTATTGAATTGTTTTTATTTCATTGTTTGAGCTCATATCTGAGTATTTGATTACTTAAAACTCTGAGTCTATCGATTATTAATATGGTATTGAAGTTGACTCTTCTAATATGTATCTATTCCAAGTAGAGGTGATTGTGGTTCGGTTCAAATCAATGGTTTGAAAATTCGAACCGAAATTACCATTATACGAACCGAACCGTCCGGTTCTAATTTTTAATCGGTCTAGAACAGATGGTTTCAGCCGGTTCCACTATTTTTTTTTAAAAGCTTATTTTATTTTGGACCATTGGTTTTGAGTCTTTTGACTTTGGTCGTATTGTTCTTATTGTTATTTTTTTTTGTGATTTTGAATTTGATTTGATTTTTTTATTTTTTTTAATGACTGTGAATTTGATTTGATTGATTGGGAGAGCTGGGTCTGCAGATCTTGAAATTTGAATTATTTTTTTTAGAGTATTCCAACAAGGTTCTCTATTTTTTCCTTATATTTAGAGCATTCATATTTGCACAAGCTCCATTTTTAGTTCTTCAAATGGTGCCACAATAGTAAGCAATGGAATCTAAAAAAAAATAAAATCCAAAAGTAGGCTCCATCCAAGTAGATCCAAATTGGGTTCTAAATTTGAAACTCCATTTAGGTCTTACCCAAAGATTAGAGTTGGGTTCTCAACCCTCTCCAATCATTGGGTTGAGCTTATATATATATAATTTAAATTAAAATATATAATTATTAATTTCAATAAATATATATAAAACAAAAAAATATATACAAATTTAATATATAAATTTCAATTATTTTAATTTAAATATATTATTATTAATTTCAATAATTATATACATAATGACAAAATATAAATAAAATTAATTAGGGGTGGGTGTTTAATGGATCAGTACAATTTTCGAGTGAACCGTTAAAAAACCGATAATATCCTGTTTTTGAAAAAGTGAACCGATTCGATAAAATTGAAAAGTGTGAACCGATCAAAAACCAATTGAATTGGTTCGGTTCGGTTCGGTTTTTTCAGTTTTGAGCCTAATCGAAATCTCCTCTAATCGATTTTTTCGGTCAACTTACTTGCAAAAATGTTTGTCATGGTCAGCTTCAAAGGGTAATTAAATCAACAATGGAACAAAACCGAACTGTCGGAACCGTCAGACCCAAACCGTCAGAACCGTCAGAATCGGACCGGAACCAAACCTTCAAAATTGGAACCAAAACCGAACCTTCAAAACCGGAATCGGAACCGATTTTAAAGGTTAGGAACTGAAGCCAGAATCGAACCGAAATCGGTGCCATATCTAATCGTATATAATATTTTATTTTAAATATTTATTTTTATTGTTGATGTAATTCGGTTGTGATAATTTTAAATTAATAATTTTTTATTTATTTTAAATTAATTATAATTTGTTAAATAATTATTGATAGTGTTGATATTTAAAATATATTATATAATTTATTTATTAATATATATGTATATATAATATTTTAAAGAAAAGTAATGATTGTTTAGAAAAAAGTAAAGAAAGTGGAACCACTTTCTCTTTTTTTAATTTAGCCTCATTGTGGGGAAAAGAGACCCAAATAAATAGGACCCAAATGGGAAGACCCATTATTTGAAAACAAGACCCATATTTGATGATGTGGCAAAAATAGGTCTTGTGTTTGGGTCTCAACCATTGTGGATGCTCTTAGAGAGCCATTTGTACTTTTTACGTATAAAGAGTCATATAAAGAGTGACGACTCCAACAAGCCTCTCTAAAAAAGAGTGTATTTTTGCTCACCCCCCTTTTAAGGGGGGCAAGCATTACCCCCCTCCCATACACATGACATGTGTCTATGGAGGGGTAAAATTGTCTAAAAATTTACTCCTCTATGACATATATCATTCATTTAAGAGGGGGGTTAATGGTTACCTCCCTTAAAGGAGGGTGAGCAAAAATGTTCTCCTCTAAAAATGGCTCCCTATTATTATTTTTATTATTATTTATTTATTTTTCATATTTAATATCAAATTATAATATAATATATTATAATTTTATTTGTGCAACTATAGAGAATTAATCACTTCATTCATTAAAAACTATTTTTTTTTTTTTATAAATATAATACAATACAAAGAAATTAAATGAATTTAGTTGTTGCAATTTTGGTTATAAAAAAAAAGAAGAGAATTTAAGTAGTGGCTAGCCGTTGTAGACAATAAAATTGTAGGCAAAAAAGGAGAATTATTTGAGTTAAAATAAAAAGAATTTGGGTTAAATAAAAAATAGAAAGAATGAATTTGGACCATTAGATATGAGTGATGTGGACTCATCCTCACCATTCATTTCATTTGAGGAGAGAGAGTTAAAAAAAATAGGAAGGATGTCTTGGCTCCCTAAATTTAGGAAGCTTTTGGCTGGAATTAAAAATATGGAGCGGGATAGGCAAAGCCGGCCCTAAGGCAGGGCACCAGGGGCGCACGCCCAGGGTCCAGAAAAAAAAAAGGCCCAAAAAGGGCACATTTTGTTTATTTAATTTTTTTTGTTTTTAGTGTTCAATGGAATGGTTTTGGTTTAGATAAAAGGGCTCCAAATATTTATTATTTTTTAAAAACCCAAACAATAATAATATATAAAATAAAAAATAAAAAATAATAACAAATGGACCAATTGTCTGAAGCCCAATTCGTTTTATTAGGCTCTTGGATCATTGGATTTGGTGGAATACATCTAAGCACCATCATTAGATTGAGCCACACACGGCCACATGTGACTTTCTATTTTCATTTAGAGTGATGCTATTGGCATCCACACAATGATCTAATAATGCCCTACTTTCAAAAATCATAAAATTTAATTGATTCTTTTCCAAATTACCCTAATTATTTGCACCACTTCCTCATGCACGCCTTCTATACTCCATGGCTTCTTCATTTTTATTTGCAGGAACGCACAAAAGGAAGCAAGCTTTATGGATTCAAAAGTGGTCCAGCTAGGATCATGAAGTTTAAATATGTTGAATTATCTACTGAATTTATCTACCCAGTTATTATATATGGAATCTGGCACTGCATCTATACATTTTCATGCTTCATTCATGCACATACCACACACGAAAAAAAAAAAAAAAAATTATCTCTCATTCTCACTGTTCTCTCCTTTGTTTCTTCACTCTCTCATCTCTCTCTAATGGGTGGTGTTGGGTGTTGGTTTTCGACTACTCTTATAGAAACCTATATTCTACTCAATCTTCAAAAACAATTATAAATCCTACCACCAGAGCTCGATTATAGAAACGCACAAACTCTCTATCTCCATCTTTCTTCATCTTCTTCGTTCATTTTTGCTTTGGGTTTTGAAGATAAGTTTCATCACCCGATTTTCGGCTTTTCGATACGTCAGAAAACCACCTAGTATATTTTCGACAATTAATCGGCCTATTATTCCGATTACTTGAACACTCACATGGGGCCTATTTTTTACATTTTCGCCCCAAGCCTCAGATAAGTCAGGACCGGCTCTGAGGATAGGGAGTCTATTGGAGCACTTTCCGATTGAGGCTCCCTAAATATAGTCAAGGAGGTCCCCAATTTCGGCCTATTGGGAATGCTCTTATAAAGGTTCGAATCGATCGGAAACGAAAATCGAAACCAGAATTGAGGAAACCGGTTCCAGTTACGATTCTGGTTCCAACCAGAACCAAAACCGTAACCACCACTAATTCTAAGTCCATCAATCATGTACGTGAAAGAACTTCTATATATCATTGTTTAAACCTTTATTAGACATCTTAAACGATGACTTGATTGGTTAACTTTTCCGACAGTTGTGAATATTCTTTCTACCTAAGACAATGGACACCTGAATTGGTTTATTATATAACTAAATTTAATTTATTATTAATCAAATCCCAGTGGCTCTTGAAAGCCTAGATTAATGAAAAAAGAAAGAAAGAACGTGTGAGTGCACTAGATTAAAAGTAGGATCAAAATAGTAATCACAAATGCTTAGACAATTCGAAGACGATTGTAAAGAAATAATTAACAAATGAAGAAAGCAAAACAAAAAAGTTCTTAAAAAAAAAAAAAACACAATATCTTGTTAAGTTGAAACTAAAGCCACTTAACCAACATGGGCGTAGCTTAACTGATAGATGGACGAGCTTGGGGTTTGGAATGACTCACAGATTTACTGCTCGAATCCTACCAATAGCGAAAGCTTTAAAAAAAAATACCTAATCTTAGATTAATAGATATTGTCAAAAAAAAAAAAAAAAAGCCACTTCGACATCCAAAACTTTGTTTCTCCTCTCTTGTCCCAAACTTCCTTTGTACTCGGTATTAACAATTAGGATTTTGTTAACATGTCTTTATACATTAAAGATACATTAAAAATGAATGTCTAACGTTTCAAATCAAATAAAAATAAAATTGTACGGTTAACTTTTAGAATCTTAAGAAATCTCAATTTTGTTTACCTAATTTGGAATTCTAAGAGGAGCCTGATATAACTATCAATAATGTTATTTTGTCTAAATTTGATGTCTAAATGATATGGTATCACTGTAACCCATTCATTTAAATTGAATTAGATTTGCATCATTTAATGAATGGATTGTAGTGTTGCCACATCATTTGAATACCAGATTTGGACACCAACTTGGGTAAAATAACATTACTATAACTATAATTAGTAATTGTGTGAGTGAGAGTCCAACTTTCCATCGGTACGTTGTATAAGCTTTAATTCTCCATTAAAATTAATACATAATATAAGACAAAGGGATTGATCAGCCGATAAAATCAGTTAGCTATGTTCCTAGAGTAGCCAATGGTGTTGCTCATGGTTTAGCCAAGTTTGCAGTTCCCTCCTTGTGTCCGGAATGCGGTCCAGTTGGATTTGCCTTTGTAGGCTCCAGCTGCTTGTTTGTCTTTCTGTTTCGCTTGTACCTTCAAAAAAAAAAAAAAAAGGGATTGATCAGCCGATAGCCCGACACCCTTTAGAAAAGAGTATATAATCATTTTGCTCCCCTAAGGTTTGCCCTATTAGACACTTTACCCCATCTAGTTTTAGTAATGATCATTTTTTCCCTTAAAAAAAAAAACCAAGAGAGAGAGCAAAAAGAAAAGCAACCGACTGTTCTAAAAAGCTACCTCATCTTCTTGGGCTCCAATCTTATTTCATGGTGTTCTAAAAAGCAACCGACTGTTGCTCGCTCAAGCACTGAGTCGGAATATCGATCATTAGCTCATGCATGTACCGAAACTGTGTGGGTTAGTTTTCTTCTTCATGAACTTGGCTGCCATGTTTCTTTTCCCACTCTGCTCTACTGTGACAACATTAGTGCCACCTATCTTGCTGCAAACCCGGTTCACCATGCGCGCACTCGTCACATAGAATTGGACTACCATTTCGTGCGTGAAAAGGTCGCTCTTGGTAGCCATCGTGTTTCTTTTGTTTCTTCGGATGATCAGCTTGCTGACCTTCTCACCAAGGGTCTTCCCAAACGTCGTCACACTCAGCTGACTTGCAAACTTGTTCGTCCGCGGCCGTCCAGTTTGAGGGGGAGTGTTACGATATAATCTCTGCTGCCAGCCTATACTATATTTATCTCTCCTACATTCTTGCTTATACAATTATGTTGTACTTCTTATTATTGGTATCGTTAATAGGGTTTCTTTGCTCCCTTTGTTTAGTATAAATATGCATGTATTGTAACACTGAATATTTATTGAGAAATATAAAAGCTTTCAAGAGCCCAACTTTCCATCGGTACGCTGTATAAGCTTTAATTCTCCATTAAAATTAATACATAATATAAGACAAAGGGATTGATCAGTCGATAAAATCAGTTAGCTATGTTCCTAGAGTAGCCAATGGTGTTGCTCATGGTTTAGCCAAGTTTGCCGTTACGAAAGATGAGGACCTTTTCTGGATGGAGGAGTTCCCTCCTTGTGTCCGGAATGCGGTCCAGTTGGATTTGCCTTTGTAGGCTCCAGCTGCTTGTTTGTCTTTCTGTTTTGCTTGTACCTTCAAAAAAAAAAAAAAAAAAAAAAGGGGGATTGATCAGCCGACAGCCCGACACCCTTTAGAAAAGAGTATATAATCATTTTGCTCCCCTAAGGTTTGCCCTATTAGACACTTTACCCCATCTAGTTTTAGTAATGATCATTTTTTCCCTTAAAAATGAAACTATTCATCATTTCCCCCCTGCCGTTAACTTTTCTATTAAAACTCTTGTTGACCGTTAATTTTCACGGTAAAATACATTAATGCCCTTCAATAATTGTAAATAAATGGGTCTAAAAAAAATATTCAATTAAAAAAATTATATATTTTTCTCCACCATCCAGATGGATGGTGGAAATTAAAAGTTAATTTATAAAGCAAAAAATAAAACAAAAAGCTAAAAAAAAAAAAACCAAGAGAGAGAGCAAAAAGAAAAAAAATGATTAATCTCTACGATGGAGATAATTTTTTTTTTAAAAAAAAAGACAAAAAGTAAAAAATAAAAACAAAATTCAACAATTCATCACCATTATCATCAACACCAAACCCAGAATATCCATCATCAACAACAACACCATCACCGGCTAGATTCAACACCACCAATTTAGATCCAAAGAAGAAAAAACAGTGGGGATCCAAAGGAAAAAAAAAAAAAAGTGTTCTTCCCCAAATCCAAACAAACCAACCACCAAATCTCCATCTAGCAACTCCTCCCACCATCAAAACAAAAACCAACAATCTCTTTACCAAAAACCTAGCCACTCTCCATCTCCATCAAACCCAAACCCAAACCTAGAAATCCTCCTTTCTTCAAACCCCAAACCCAGAAAAGAAGAAGACGAGATCGAGATGCAGAAGAGATGGAGATGCGATCGAGAAGGAGAGAGAAAAGAAGTAGAGACGGATGCAAATGCGAGATCGAGATGCGATGAAATGCAGATTCGATGAAGATGAAGATGAGACGGAGAGAGAATATGTGTGGCGGGTTTGGGTGGCTAGAGCTTGATTATGATGATGATGATGATGATGATGAGATGTGGGAGCTAGGATTTGATGATGATGGAGATAAGATGGTAGAGATCCAGTTTTTTCAAAAAAAATATATTTAATTTTTATTTTAATATTTTATTAAATTAATTTTAATTTACCTTTTTACCATATTACCCTTATGGTTTAACGGTCAATAGGAGGTTTTAACGGAAAAACTAACAATAGTTTCATTTTTTGAGGGAAGAACGGCCATTACTAGAACTAAAGGGATTAAAATATCTAATAGGGCAAACCTTAACGGGGGGGATGATTATATCCCTTTAAAAAATAATGCTAGATGTTACTGTGTAGTGCAGATGATGGCAAATAACTTTAATAAAGAACGATCAAATTTCAAAAGATATAAATTAATTAAAGTTGAAGCTTTAAAGGTCCATTTTTATGGCATCAATGGAAGACCACCCCCCACCTTGATTGTGATAGAAGTCTCTCATCAATATTTCACTGTGACTTAATAGGTAAAGAGCTTTCATTCAATTGGATAATTTTTCAAATTCTTGTCACTATATATATATATCCTTTAATTAGATTGCTTACCTCACAAAATGTCCACCAAAATAACAGTTATTTAATATAAAAATTGAAGCATATATTAGCATAGTAACTAACACACATTCTTTAGATAAAGAAAGTATAGAGAGAGAAGAGAGAAGTAAAATAAAAAAATATGTTTTGGTCAAAGAAAGAAAAAAGAGAAACTAGAAGTAATTTTTTCTCTTCAAGAATACTAAAGATATGTTTGGCATACCGTATAGTACAGTACTAGACTGTATAGGATTGGACTGTGATATACAGTATTGAACTATACAGTACTGGATTGTATTATATTTCGTACCATCATGTTTTGGTATTGCATCGTTGCCATCGCACTATGCTAGAATTGACCTTATTAATTATATTATAATATTATGTTTGGTGCAAGATCGGACCGTACAATATTATTATTTTTAATTAAAACTAATATTTAAATTCTAAAAATTTATATTAATAAAAGATAATATAAGAATTTAATAAAAATATTATCTATACAATAATCATAATATGAAATCAAAATAGGTTACTCTAGGTAGAGTATTGTTTCATTTGCAGGAAAACATAATGTAAATAATCAGGCAATAAGTCGATAGCAAAACCTAGAATAAGTAGCAGTACTTCATACAATCATACTCCTTCAATACTACGATGTACATATGAAATGCAAGATTTGCCCAACATCACCCCACCAAAAAAAAATATATATATATTGGTAAATAGAAAATTAAGCACCCACAACCACAAAAGTATTTTTTGTTGAAACCCAATAATTTCCTAGTCTACATAGTGCCCTCATAGATGTTGTCTTCTCTACTAAGGAAAAACAGTCTCGAAAAAGCCAAAAGTTATCTTCTCCTATAAGGAAATTGTCGAAATCACCTTAAAGTTGGTCAGTCAACCTTGCCAAAAGTCATCTTCTCCTATAAGCTCCTTAAAGTTAGTCAGTCAACCGTGCCAAAAATGAAAATGACACAAAATTCAGCAATTCAATAAATGAGTATAGAAAATGAAAGTAAAACAAAAATGCAAATGACACAAAATTCAACAATTCAATAATTGAGTATAGAAAATGAAAGTGACACGAAATCAAAATGACACGAAATTCAGCAATTCAATACTTCATCATATGGGTATTTTATCGGAGTTTATATTATATCATCAATTCACACTTGTGTGATTCCAATTGAACCACTACGATCTCAAAGAGTATGAAATAAACTCAACTGGGTAAAACTATGAAAACACAAGAGAAAAAGAGAAGAAGGCAGAAAAAAAAAAAAAAAAAAAAAACAACAGAAAAATGCCTATGAAAACACTGTTGGTCTGGGTTTGGTCTGGGTTTGGGCTAGGTTTAGATGAAAATTTAAAATCATACAACATCTCTCACATGTATTTTATCAAACATCTAGCTCACACCACGTCAATTTACACAATCAAAAAATCAAACACATTTCAAACATATCTGTAGGTAGACTGCAAAATTCGCAACAAAATCCTACAAATGCATAATTCAAAGTTGTTCTAACTTTATTTTGGTGATTGAAGACTAACTAGAAGGAAATCGAATGTGAAATGAGTAGTTGTTGATCGGATATGGAGGAGAAGCTCAATCCGATCTTGGATCGGTTGATCTATGAGAGCAGTCTCTGTTTTTCATTTATATATATATATATATATAATTATTCCTTCTTTCTTGAAATGTCAGGATTTTTCAAAAGAGCTTTACTACGTACAACCAGGGATACAGCACTGCCACGGCCCCATAGTGGAAAAAAAAAATAAAAGAACAGATGGGACCCGTGTAATAAATACATGGGGCCCGTGTGTTTTTTTTTCCTTTTTCCACTACGGGGGCCGCGACCCCAGTTGTATATATTCTTTCTTTTTTCAAAATAAGAAAACCAAAATTTGTCAAGTTGAGTCCAACTTGGAGTCCAATCCGACTCAGTACCACCCTCCTCACCTGATTATTTAACCTGGTTAACGGGTTATGATCGGATTAAAAATTTGACCCGACAAAATAATATAGCCTTAAAATTTTACCAAACAATAGACAATAATCCGGTCTAGTACGACGTAACAAACACGCCCTAAAAATACTAATTCATACTAAAAAAATAGATAATCCCTTAATTATATGGATAAAAAGGGCTATTTGGTCTCTCTCTATATATTTATGTACACACATATTTTCTCTCTGCACATTAAATTTAATGCAAGACTTTAATAAAGTCAAAACTTCCATAAGGCTAACGCAAGATGTAGAAGCCACATAATTCAACAAATCAAACAAGTCAAACTTGAAAAATATAACCGAAGATATATATAATTGCTTTAATAATACATCTACTTACCAGATTGTGACCGTCTCCTAAGATCCACATCAATGAGATTCTTGATTCAAATAATGTATCCATCTTCGACTCTCAAATCTTTTCTATAATTGCTTAATAAAGATAGAAATTGCTTCGATAATACATTTACTGACGAAATTGTGATTGGCTTCTCATATCAACATCAATAAGATTGTTACATATTCAAACATTTAGAATGAGTTTTTGAGCTAAAAGTTTTAGAAGTTTAGACTGCTCCATTAGTAGTAGTAGGAGGGAGAGGGAGAGGGAGGGCCTGGATCTTCATCTGCTGGGCCATCCAATGCCAATTTTCGGGGGTTACTTGTGCACCAAGAGAGCGAACGACAGACCCACCACTGCAGGATCCGACTTTGCAACATTCTTCCAAGGACAGTCCCTTCACCAATCCATACAAGAATCCACTCATGAACAAGTCCCCAGCACCAGTTGTGTCTATCACCTTCCCATCTCCGGTCGCCGGCACTATCACAGTCTCTCCTCCGTGTTTAGCCATGCACCCATTTGGACCTAATGTCACCACTGCCCACTTGCACTTTTCGCCCAAGAATTCCAATGCATCCCCTGGAATTGGACTGTGATCGTGATCGTGATCGTGATCATGATCTCTCACTAGCTCTCGTGCTTCGTCCTCGTTTCCGAAGCATAAATCTATGTCTCCGGACTCCAACAACTCCAGAAGAGACTGTCTATAGTCTCGTACCGTCTGGAAGCTTGCCAAGTCCATCGAGACGGACACACCCTCTTGTTTAGCGATTTTGATTGCAGCTTTAGTGATTTCGAGACTGTAAATCCCAAACCTGACGACAAGCCACTTGGAGCCTTTGAAGACTTCCCTATTCAATTCCTCTGCTTGGAGTGTCGCGACATCTGAGAAACAAGGTCGTGGGGTTCGGCTTCCTGACGAAGCCTCGACAAGAACAACGCACCGCCCTGTTGGTCCCTTCTTGGCTTTCAGTTTCGATACATCAACTCCACTAGAGCTCATGTTGGCAACATACAATCGGCCTTGTTCGTCGTCTCCGTAAGCACCAACAAGCCCACAAGACACACCGAAGCCTGCGCTGAGACCTCGAATGGTGTTGGAGACACTACCGCCAGCCATTTTCAGGACATTGTAGCTTTCGACCTCGCGAAGTATATGCTCAAGCTCTTCAATGGACACATCAATGGACCCGCCACGTTCACCGATGATGATTCCGTCTAGCAAGGACCAATCGACACGCGCTATATAATCAATTATAGCTGTTGGTTCGAGTCCGAGAATTAAAGGAGCCTCCTCTTGGACCTCTTCCACCACCACCACCTCCACCTCCACCATGTTGCCGTTGTACAAGCTCTCACTCACAGCTCTCATGGTGTTAGCTTTTCTTTTTCTTTTTCTTTTGTTTGAAGACGGTTTTTCTTTTTCTTTTGAATAGTAATTTAAAGAGAGTAATGAATTGCTTTTCACGCTTCTCATCATGCCCTCCCTATATATACAAATATATTATTTGGAAATTTAACAATTTTTATTTTTATTATGAAAGGCATTTAATAATCAGGTAACCTAATTTGGAAATATATATATAGATGCGCATGGAGGATTTTTTTGAAGGAATGGATTTAAAGAAAACTATAATTTTTTTATGAAGAAATTTCAATAGTTAAAAAGCAAATATACATTTAGACGGGGACAGACTTAGAGCAACTCCAACCAATACACCCAAAACCAATTTGGTGTAAAACCAAGTCCAAAGAAATCATCCAATTCCAACACCCCAAAAGAAAACAATTGGTATAGCTATACCAAACCTTTTTTTATTTTATTTTTATTTTTTTTAAATGTCACATCAATTCTTTAAAACTTTTTAAAATTCTTAATTTATCCCTCACATACTTAATTATAATTTAAAAGTATCTGTATTAAAAAACAATATACCGTTGGAATCTTTAAAATGACATAATATTGATATACATATTAAAATTAATTAGTGTACTAATTAATTATACATTTAACCAATTTAAAATTTTATAATAATTTAAAATTTATTGAAAAAATATTCTTTAAAGATACTCTTTAGTGTAAATTTTGGTATTAAACATTAGAGTGGAAAAAAAACAAAATTAGTATAAATGTATTAGGGATAATTACCCCGGTGGCCATCAAATTGATGATGACACATTATCAAAATGGCTACTAGATTGGAAAGTTGTTCCAAAATGACCATTTTTGATAAACTTTGTGACACTAATGGTCATTCCATCCAATTCCATCTAATTCCATTCAATTACATCCAATAAGTAGCATTTTGGTAAATAAGAGGATACCATTAATTTATTTTAGATTTTTTTTTTGGAAATTAATTTTTTCAATGAGTGACATTTTGGTAAATAAGTTGATGACATTAATTTATTTTATATGCTTTTCTGAAATTAATTTTTTCTTTTTTTGAAAAAGAATTATTATATTTAGTGTGTGTAAATATATATAAATTATATATATTTACACACACTAAATATAATTAGTCCTTATTATTTTAAGTTTGATCAACATACCATTTTCCTCGAGTTTTGTGTTAGTTACTTGGTTGATCGATACGTGTATTTTAGTGTGTATATATATATATAATTTTTTTTTTATAGATTCAAATAATTTTTAGGGTGTTATAAAATAATGAATAACAAATGAGATGAATGAAATAACAAATAAGAAAGATGAGAGACATCAAAGAAGATAGATGCGAGAGATCAGAGAGAGAGAACTATTTTGCTTATGTATTGATTTCAAGAACATTTTTAGCTAACCAACAAGCTTACAATAGAAAGTCATATATATAGGCAATCAATGGCTTAGTGATGAAGTTACAATAGAGGCTTGGTGGGGAAGCCAAATATATAGGCTTGGTGGAGAAGCCAACTATAGAGGCTTGGTGGGGAAGCCAAAATTACAACACTCCCCCTTGGATTTCCCACCACTCGTACTTTTAATTTTCTAAGAAAAAACCCTGTGGGACAAAACGCAGTAAAATATATACAAAGATCTTCTAGATCTTATGGTGTTGGATGTCCTCAAAACTGTCTCGTTAAAAACCTTGTTAGGAAAACCCAGTGGGACAAAACCTGATCGAAATATATCCAAAATTAATATTTTCTTCAAAAACTGTGTTCACATTTACACTTTGTTAGGAAAAAACCCAATGGGATAAAAACCATAGCAATGATACCCATTGATCTGTCAGATCAAAGTAATATTTATGATGATTTTCTAGATCAATGTAACATATATACGATGATTAGCAAGATCAAAGTAATATTTACAATGATCTTCTTGATCAAGATAACATATATACGATGATTAACTAGACTAATGTAATATTTACGATGATCTTTATAGATCAAAAGATTTTTGGGTGTGCTTAGAGAATTACCTCATTAAAACCTTTATCAGGAAAACCCAATGGGACAAAAACCTGATTGAAAGGAAAAAGAGTACAATGCACATATACCCCAAAATAACTAATATACTTCATTTGATATGCTCCCCTTGATAAAAGTTCTTTTAAAACAATCTTTTGGATTGCTAAACTGGGGTATACAGATGTTTATTTTATGAAATGAAATAACATCATAAATGATTGGAGGGAGTATAAGCAAAGACTTGCTTTATGAAGTAATACTCATATAGAATCTTTTCAGAATCTTTTCAACATATTTTGATTGATGGACAAACATTTCATTTGATCTATGCTCGCCCTTCAGGTCGAGACAATATTTCCTTTCTCATGTCTTTCATTTTTAAACTCATTTACCAAAAATTCAAGAGCTTTCCAAGAGTTCCAATTAAATTCATATCATCAACATATGTTGTGAATATAGTGAATTCGGATTCTAATTGCTTTGCGAAGACACTTGGGTATATAATATAATTATTATACCCTTATTTTATCAGATATTCACTAAGACGGTTATACCATATCCGTCCAGATTATTTTTAATCCATATAAGGGTTTTTGTATGTTCATCAAATACCGATTACGAGATCTCGATTTACATGCTTCTAGCATTTTAAATCCTTCCAGGATTATGAATATTTGCATTGAGTGAATCATATAGATAAATGATTACTATGTCTAGATGACGTATTTCAAGCCTTGTAAAGGCAACCAAATTTATCAAAAATTTGAAACGTAATTATATTCGTCACTATTGAATACCAAGTTCTACGAGAAACCTTGTACTATGAGTCGTGCCTCATATCTCACAATCTCGTTTTTCTCATTACGTTTTCTGTATAAAGACTCATTAGTATCCAACTAGTTTGACATCTCCAGGTGTCTGAAGTACTATTGGTCTAAATACTTTATGTTTGGCATATGAAGTCAATTCTTCTTGAATTGCTTCTTTTCACTTAAGTCAATCATGTCTTTTGTATACAATCATTGATATTATGAATATCATAATTATCATTTATAATTTCAGTAGCTGTTATAGGCAAAAATAGTCGTGGTAGACACGTCATCACTATATAAAGCCACGTAAGCAAGGTCAAAAGAAATAAACTAGGGATCACAAGCAATTACGTGGTAAAACTCCAAGGGTTGGAGAAACATCCACGGTTTGTTGCCTAAACAACGAAGCCAAATTCACTATGAAGAAGAATTACAAGAATGCTGCACTACAATCCCTCTCTAGATATTTCTCTCCTGTCCCCTTCTTTTCACGTAAAGAGGGGGTATTTATATGTGTTTAATTAGGGTTTGATATGTGATGCCCTAATTGTGTGTTCTAATCCTAAACGGATTCGGATTCTCTTTCTTCCATGTATTTCCTGATTTGGTTGAATCCAAGTCTGATTCTGATTCTTCCTCCTTTTTTTACGGAAAATCTATTTGCTTCCTTATTTGAACTCTGCTGCCACTGTCGCTTATCATGGAGTTGCTTGTTGCTGATTGCACCCAGAGTTTGGAATATGGGCACTGGTGACTATCTGTTTTCATTGATTCCCGACTGCACCGTGTCCTTGCCCGAGTAAGATTTATTGCCCGAGCAACTCGTCTTTGCTGGTGGTCGGGAAGCTTCCTCTTTTCCCGAGCAGGTTTTCATGGGGGAATTCTTGCTCCGTTAGTTGACTTTCTTTTGACCTTGCTTACGTGGCTTTATATAGTGATGACGTGTCTACCACGACTATTTTTGCCTATAACAATACCCCCTTAAATATTTGTGCCGATCATGCTGAGTCAGTTCCACTCGGGTCAGATATTTAACCTCATGCTCATTTGCAACTAGTCTTCGTTTATCTTTTTCTGCATTTAATGTATCCTCGTTTGCTTCAAAGCTCTTGAATGACGTGTTTTAATTACGACCGCACGCATTTGATTTATCAATCATTTCAGAAATCTTCTGGTAGTGACGTTTCTGCTCACTGGCGGCTCAAGGCTTTCTTCGGTCGCCACTTGTCCTTCCTTATTTGGCTGTGATACAGCGGTGGTACGACGCATTTATGGGACGTGACCTTTCTGTTCGCTTGCGTGCGAATTACGTCATCACCCACGCCCCTCTGTTTTCCCGCTTCTTTGTGTTTCTCCTAGGGTTTCGTGTTTTTTGAAATTAATGTGCTGCCTATATAAACTGGTAGTGGTGGTGCTTCTCCTTTTTATTTTCCGCAATTTTTTGTGCATTATTCTCTGAAGAATTTGCTCGCATCCCTTGTTTATTGGGTTCTTCTGCTGCAACCACCTCTTCGTCTGCTTCAACTGCATCTCCAGCTTTTTCTGGGTTCTGCTTCAAATACATCAAGGTTAGTTCTCATGGATTCTGCAACTAGGTATCGTCTTTACACTGTTGGCATGATTGTTATTGAGCAACATGATGCACACACCGCATCTGTAGTCCACAATTTATTGAAACCACCTCTCTTTGATCAACCGCATTTCATTGATGCTGACGTTTCTGCAATTTCCCGTGAAACTTTTGCTCCTTCAGAGGCTCCATTTCCTCCTGAAGTTTATTCCGTTTCCTCGGATTCATCGCCTCCCGACTATCAGCCTGCAGATTGGTCGGATTCTTCTTCTTCTACAGCTGACATTCGGCCTTGGAAAAGACCGGGAAAAAAGATGAGCACTCGCAAGGTTTACAAAGACTCCCACTCGCTGGAGAGCCGAGTCGGGACCCAGAGGGTTGTCGAGAACGACGTCGAAGAAGAGCATAGGGCTGCTCGCATTCCCTTCTCTCCCGAGCGCATATGCGCTTATGATGTAGAGCCAAATGTGGTCGGCCCTGAGGAGGTAAGTAAGTATATGCGGCGGTTCGATCTGGATGGCGACGTGATTTCGCTTATCCCTGCTGAAGGTCGGGCTGCCTGGAACCCTCCACCTGGCCATGTGGCTGTTTACGGGTCGATGCTCGCTTGCGGCGTTACTCTTCCTCTCCAGCCGTTCATCACTTGGTTTTTGGCTGAGGCCCGAATCGCTCTGGCTTAGCTAACTCCAAACAGCTATCGGATTTTGATGTGCATGTGGCACATGTGGCACAGGATGAAACGACCACCTCCAACTCCCCGAGAAATCCGACACTTCTATTCTCTGAGGCCCGTGGGGAAGTCCGGAGTCTACTTTCTTCAATCAACTCAGCCCGAGTTCTGGATCCCCAAGGATGTTGTGGTCAAGGGCGAGATCGAGCCGACCACCGACGAGAAAATGAAGGGATTTGTTTGGGGCTTTCCAACCTCAAACAAAAAGCCCCAAACAAATCCTGGAAGAACAGCTGGTTCTTTGTGGGTGGACGTTGGGGCCAATCAATCAGTTTTGATCTGGGTGGCTCCAAGATGACCTGCAGGGTTCCTCGGTATTTTTGCTCGCCCCAATGGAACCATGTAACTTCCTCCTTCACCGACGAAGAGCTGAAGACCTTGGCTCGGGCTGCCGTCCGCCCCTTGGAGAAAAGGGGTAAACCCTATCTGTATAATGAGGGAAAGATGATTTCAGCTCGCCTCTTCCCTCAAATTTCTGCACGCCGCAGACGCCGTAAGTTGTGTTGTAGCTTTTATTCTGCCTTTTATCTGTCATTTGTCTTTGTATTAGTCTATTGACTCGGGCTCCCTTTTCTTTTTGAAGTGTATGACGTTGACGTGGTCTGCGATGCTCTGGCACGCCGGATGAAAGGAATCGTGGATGCCAGCAGGAAAGAAGCTCTCCGCCAGCGAGATGCAGGAGTTGCTCCTCCCGATAATAAGTCTGAAAGGAGTGCTCCCGAGGACCTTCCTGAGGATAATGATGAAGGGGGGGGTGCCCGAGTATATGCCTGAAGAAATCCATGGTCAAGAAACAACCGCATGTTCAAAAGAGACCACGGCTGATCCGGAAGGCTTTGGAGTAAGTAGGACCGAAGCTGATCTGGACAGCCGAAAAGGTTCTTCAAAGGGCAAAGAAAAAGTGGGGCACCCCTCTGATTCCGATCATGCAACTCTCGCTGATGGAGTCAGCTCTCCCGTTTCTGCTGTTCCTTTCGCTTCTGAGGGCAGCAATGCTAAAACGGGGCAACTTAGGAAGAGGAAAGCCTCGTTTTCTTCTGGCCGAGCTACCCATAAGATTCCCAGAGTAGTTGCCTACGTCGACTCGTCTTCAGGCGGCGAGGAGGAGGGTAATGTCGGGAAAGACGTGGGCATCTCTCCTCCGACGGTCCAGACAAAGGGTGATGTGGGAGGTTCACCTGCTATTCCTCGGGAAACCTCGTCCGCCGAGCTTCCTGAAGCCGGTGCTGGTGGTTCAGGCTCCTCGCCCCATACTGATGATCCTGCCCCTGAATCCATGTTGAGGGCCATGGCTTCTGGCCGAGCCTATATTGAGGAGGATCATTGGAGCCACCTCAGGACCGGGACCGTGTCTGACCGACTCTGCAATTTTTTCAACAGTGCCTCTTATGTAAGTAGCGCCTTAGTAACATGTGGTATTTCGTATTCCTTCCTCGCTTTTCGTTATTTTTTATTTACTGTTGACTTGCTGCAGATGGTGGCTGAGATGTCTGGGGCTTGTCACACTGGTGAAGCCCAGGCAGACAGAATAAAGCGGCTAGAAGCCCAGTTGAAGGAGAGCGAGGACCGCTGTTCTCGGGCTGAGCTGGCTAGCCGAGAGGGGGCTAAGTCGAGTCAGGTGCTCTTGGATCAATGCCTGGCCCGGCAACTGGAGGCTGAGCAGCGAGCATCTTCCGCTGCCGAGGAGGTCCAAATTTTGAAGGATCAGCTGTCATCCGCTCAGGGCGCTTTGCTCCAGGCTGAGCAGTCCGCTGAAGACGCCAAGTCTGCTTACGAACGCCGAATCGAAGACTTGGAGCGTCAGGCCTTGACAGTTAGGTCCCTATCGAAGGAAGCTAGGCTGGAGCTGGAGCTACAAAGTGTCGATCGGTTTAAGCGGTCTCCAGCCTATGATGCTTTGCTTCTGCGCGAGTTCCAGCGGGGAATGGTCTCGGCTGGTGAATTTTTCAAGCAGAAGAATAGGGCGACTGATCGGGCTAGGGCCAACTGGAGCCTATCAATCAAAAAGCATGTGGATACCTCTCTGGAGTCTCTTCGGGCCCAGATGAGGGAGTGGCGAGCGTATTGCAGAAGTAAAGGTAAAGCGCCACATCCCATGCACCTCGAGGTTCCTTCCGCTGACTCCTTCTCCACGTTTTATGCCTGTGAAAAGGCCGGGATCGACAACGAGACACCCGATTTGGGACCTGTTCCCGGGGTTGACTATGCCGACTGGATGGTCATTGAGGAGGAGGATGTCATTGTTTGGCCTTCGGACGACAGCTTGCTGAGTGAGTATGTGATGGAGCCCGATCCTAATGTTGGCGGAAGCAGCTCCCGACCCCCGGCGCCACCCTCCTGAGCTTCTTGACTCCAAGCCCCTCTTTTTTGTAGCGATGTAACCAGCTGTAAATACTTGTATAACTATACTTGCATATTTGTATACTTTTCTCATGTATAGACGAATTTTTTCATATATATAAGTGGATTTTTCCTCAGTATATTTTGATCTAAATTCATTTACTTGGAATTCTGAATTTAGTTGGAATTCTTCGAACTTGTGGATCTTCAGGGGTTTAGTCCTTCGGGAATCCCTGAACTTACCTTGACTTGGTGCCTTATTTCCTGGCACTCAAGTCATGTAAACTGAGTGTCTTATTTAACAGGTGACCGGTTTTGGCCGAGTATCTCATGTAACTGGCCTTTTTATCAATTTAAACCGCGTATCTTATTTAACTGCAGTGTAGGCCGAGTATCTTATGTAACTGGCCTTTTTTGTTGATTTTGTTTTACCTCAACGTTACGCCGAGGCTTGCCACGACCATACGTCAAGGTCCTTGCACAAGTTACCTAGGACGTCTCCCGGTTTTATCTGTGCAAGGTTTCGCCGAATCGTTGGGGTGCATTGCACCGGCCAACACGGCTGCGCATCTCACTAGCCTTTCTAGCGGCGCTCCGAGCAGTTTTCCAGTTTATTCTGGTGCCTCGGTTTTGCCTTTTGCTAAGGGATACATTCTTATCGCTTTAGCTAGGCGGGCATGCTAATACAGCTTTTCCGCCCTTCGAGCGCTACTCGTCCGCTCTTTCGCGGGTTTATGGCGCCCGAATTTTCTGGTGTTTGTTCGACCACCTTTTGGTGAGCTGCTGTCGAAATTTTGCTCATGAATAATCAATTCTGCTGAATTACTCCGTACTAGCAACTGGGCTTTATTGAATGATCAACATGAATTTTATTAGATAGACATGACTATGAAACCAGAAAATAAACTTGAAATAAATATAGGCGGAAACTGAAAATTGAGCTAAAGCAGAATAAGTTAAATGATTTGGTCGGATTCCTCAAGGATAGAAGATCTTTAGATATTGTGCGTTGCATGGTCGGGGTACTGGACTACCCTCTGGTCGGGCTATTATGTAGGCCCCGTGTCCTACCACCCCTTTGATGACGTACGACCCTTCCCATTTATCGGCGAGAGATCCCGAAGATTTATCTTTGGTGTTTGGGGATACTCTTCTCAGCACTAAGTCTCCGAGTTGGAATCTTCGTTCCCGAACATGGGAATTGTAGTGCCTCGCAGCCCTTTGCTGATACGCGGCATTTCTGATCTGTGCTGTATCTCTGATTTCCTCAAGTTCGTCTAAGTTCTGCTGCAGCATATTCATATTGTGCTCGGGGCTGTATAATTGTATCCTGGGGGACGTAAAAGTTGTTTCCGCTGGGATTACAGCTTCTGTCCCAAATGCCAGCGCAAAAGGAGTCTCCCCGGTGGACGACCTCATTGTTGTTTGGTATGCCCACAACACCTCGGGCAATTTGTCCGCCCAGCCACCTTTCTTTGCCTCTAGTTTTGCTTTCAGTGTATGCTTGATCACTTTATTCACTGCCTCAGTCTGGCCATTGGTTTGAGGGTGAGCTGGTGATGCGTAATAGTTCGTGATCTTGAATTTTTCACACATTTCTCTGAACTTCTTGTTGTCGAACTGGGTTCCATTGTCTGTTATGATGATGTTCGGGATCCCGAACCTATATATGATGTTCTTCTTGACAAAGCTGGTGGTGTTTGCCTCTGTAATATGCACAAGTGCTTCTGCTTCTGCCCATTTGGTGAAATAGTCCACCGCCACAATGGCGTGCTTTGCCCCTCCCTTTGTTCCTGTGGGCATTGGCCCTATTAGGTCGAGTCCCCACATGGCGAAGGGCCACGGTGAAGTTAGACTTCTGAGTAACTCTGGGGGCTGCCGAATATCGTTTGCTATTCTCTGGCATGTTTCGCAGCTCTCGGAGAATCGCTGCGCCTCTGCGAAAAGGGTCGGCCAGTAGAAACCTTGTCTGAGTACCTTGTGTGCTAGGCTTTTACCCCCAGTATGGTTCCCACACACTCCACTGTGGACACTTTTTAGGATTTTTTCAGTTTCTTCACCGGTCACACATCTTTGTAGTACTTTCGAGAATCCTCTCCTTTATAATTCTCCCCTCAGGATTGTATATCGGGTTGACCTGTATCTGATGCGTTTCGCTTCCACTGCATCCTCCGGTAATATGTTTTCCTCTAAGTACTTCCTGAGTTTGTATGTCCAGTCGCTTGGGCTTGGCCGGATCTCTGCTACCATGATTTCCTCTGATTCTGCTGTACTCGGCTTAGTCAGATGTGCCACTGGTATTGCTTTGGATCTGATGCTCGTGATGGCTGAAGCTAACTTGGATAAAGCATCTGCTTTTTCGTTTTCTTCCCGAGGGATCTGAGAGATTTTGTACACTTTGAACTTTCTGAGTAGCCTTTTTGCAATGTCCAAATAAGCTATCATGTGCTCTTCCCTTGCCTGGTACTCGTCCAGCACTTGATTAACCACGACTTGCGAATCGCTGTAAATTTCCAGCTCATCTGCCCCTAATGCTATGCAAACCCTTAGGCCGGCCAACAAGGCCTCATACTCTGTTTGATTGTTGGTTGCTTTGAAATCGAACCTCATGGCACATTCCACGGCATCCCCCTCAGGGGTTGTTATGACTATTTCGGCCCCGCTGCCGTGTGTGTTCGATGATCCGTCTACATGCAATTTCCACTGAAGTTTTTCAATCCGTTCTCCCTCCATTGCCCTCCTTACCTCGGCATCGGGCTCGGTGAATTCTGCTATAAAGTCTGATACTGCCTGCCCTTTAACTGCCGCTTTAGGTGTGTATTTGATGTCGTATTCGCTCAGCTCCACGGCCCATTTGAAAAGAGGAAGCTTCCCGACCACCAGCAAAGACGAGTTGCTCGGGCAATAAATCTTACTCGGGCAAGGACACGGTGCAGTCGGGAATCAATGAAAACAGATAGTCACCAGTGCCCATATTCCAAACTCTGGGTGCAATCAGCAACAAGCAACTCCATGATAAGCGACAGTGGCAGCAGAGTTCAAATAAGGAAGCAAATAGATTTTCCGTAAAAAAAGGAGGAAGAATCAGAATCAGACTTGGATTCAACTAAATCAGGAAATACATGGAAGAAAGAGAATCCGAATCCGTTTAGGATTAGAACACACAATTAGGGCATCACATATCAAACCCTAATTAAACACATATAAATACCCCCTCTTTACGTGAAAAGAAGGGGACAGGAGAGAAATATCTAGAGAGGGATTGTAGTGCAGCATTCTTGTAATTCTTCTTCATAGTGAATTTGGCTTCGTTGTTTAGGCAACAAACCGTGGATGTTTCTCCAACCCTTGGAGTTTTACCACGTAATTGCTTGTGATCCCTAGTTTATTTCTTTTGTTTTCAATCATCCAAGTTCATAATTTATAACAATCCAAACGATAAATCATTGACTCGGTGACCACCAAAAATCACCGTCAACAGTAGCGCTACTATGTAAAAATATATCATCAATGATTGTTTCTTTATGATTCCACATTTCTCTCATATGATTTATATAAATTTTCTCAATTTCAATATACTTGAATCTCTGTTGAGATTTCTTCCATTTTAATGGATTTAGTCTCTATATGTACTTTATAGAAATTTTCTTCTCTGTTGAGATTTCTTTCCATTTCAATGGATTTAGTCCTTTCATAGACTCGTATAGAAATTTTATAAATTTCAATATACTTGTATCTCTGTTGAGATTTTTTTCATTTAAATGGATTTAATCATTTCATAGACTCGTGTCTCTTTAGATATATCAGACTCTTATAGAGTTGATTTAGAGAAAGTAGATTTATTTATAACTCGAGTTTTGTTTACTTTTGGATTATGATAATAATACCTTTCAAAAAGGTCCATAAGCTTATGATATGCATCAGATGATTTATTTGTTGTCATTTACTCTGATCATTCTTTAAGAACAATCACCCGGCCGGGGTTTATGAGATGACAACTTATAAAAATCATGTTACCTTTAATATATCATGTAACAGATTAATAATAATCTGATGATCAATTATCTTTCGTATTTGAGTGATACAAAGATTGGAATGAGACACATTTATATAGAGAGAGAACCGAACTGGTATCTCTATTTTGTATAAGAGTAACTTTTCATTTACTCTTTCTGGAGAAACTTTCCATTTGGAAATTAATCAATATAATGATATACAGATTGTGTGTAAAAATATAAACTATCAGAAGTTTAAATGATCTAATTGGAAGACTGATCAAAATCAATACTAATCTCATAATGATATAGAATTCTTATCTTAGATCATACCAAAGATGCAATAGGGAGATATAGTGATATACTACACAATCAAAATATCTTTAAAATGTGAGCAATTCAATGACCAATTACAAGTTGTAATGGTAAATACCGATGATAGATAGTGAGTCATGGATGAATGCATCAACATATAATATAGAATGTCCCATATAGAAATTGGTAACTAAATAGAAATAATAAAGTTCTCGTATTTACCTGGAGACGTTTGATAAGCGATTCTACTGATCCATCCTGATTATGAGTACATGCGAAAAGCTGGATGTTGAACGTCGATCTCAACTGGAGACGTTTGATAATACACAAACTTGTGACCATTACATAGATGTATCAATCAGTACCATAAAATGGAAGGATTCATTTGGTGGATGAACATATCCACATATACCCTCTTGAATGATGAGGATTCAAAACCAACTTTAGAATATAATGGTTTATTTGGTGGATGAATATATCCACATTCATCCCTTTTCTGATCAGAAATATAATCCGGAGATAAAGAACTCGGATTTTTCTATAATCAGCTTCTGGCCTGAATTACGCACAGATATTGAACATTCTTATTATTCATTATCTCAATATGACATTAATAAAGTTATATGTCTTTGATCTAAACAGATTTCTTTTTTTCTTTTTTTTGCTTGAATGATATAAAATATCATTGATACACAATTGAATACCATCTAGTAATAAGATTATGGCTCTTTTAGAGCCTTTAATCAGATCCATCAGATCCATTAAATCTAATCTGATATTAACTTTAAATGCCCTTGAACTAAGCATATATATATTTCTTTATGTTCTGCTTGAATAATATCAAGTACCATTGATATATAATTTAGTATTGTTTGATAACAATATCATGGCTCTTCCCTAGCTTTCTATCAGATCCGTTAGATCTGATACAGTATTAACATTTGTTCTTAACAAAGTCAAATTCATAAAATATTTATGACTCCGCAGAATTGTATGAGCCGTTGCACTAGCGGCAAGACATATATTTTCCCTTTTGGGAATTTTATGAACATTATTTATAATGTCATTTTATATCTCATCTGAAATGATAATAATTCCGTAGAATTTTATTAGTCGTTGTACTATCATCATTGCATGGATATATTTAATTATCCCATCCATATAGCAATCATGACCCATATCTATGCTTTCAATTTTACAACAAATATATATATATATATATAACACCATTAATACAAATATGGAATATCAATTAGTGAAACAAGAGAGAGAATAGTACAAACTTGGATGCTTTGTTCAAGGTGTATATCTCTTTACATAAAGTTCTGATCAACAATCCAACCGATAAGATTGTAGAAACACGAGTGAAGAACGTTCTGACAAAATTTCAACTTGATCGGACCTCAGATCAAAGAGATATCACTCTTCGATGAAACCTGCGCAATATTGGAATTTTCTCCCTTGTTTTCTGCCCAGCCTTGTTCGGAGCTGCAGAACTCACCATAGGGAATTCCGATTGACAATCCCACTGACAAGATTCAAGAACTACAAGAGTAGAACGTGCTGACTAAATTTCAGCTCAATCCGATTTTAGATGAGGGAGATATCAAAGTTTGATCAAGATTGCGCAGTGATATTCTTCACACAATTTCTGCACACACACATCCTTTTTCTTCTCTTTCCAGTAAAATATTTCAATTTCATTATAAATGATATTTAGGGTCATAAATCATTTTAATGATACTCACAACATCCTGTTGGATGTATAGATACTTCTTTGAATATTGCTCTTCATGAGCATCAAACATGAATGAAATGGATAAAATATTATTTCTAATTTCATTATACGTTAAGATCTTTAAATCTCTTTTACGATAGCCACAACATCCTGTTGGATGTGTAAATCCTTTTTTCTCAAATGAATGATATGTAAACATATCACTTTATATATATGTGATAAAATAAAATCATGGATCATATTAATTTTTCGAATTTCCGGTTCGATCATGAACTGTAAGTTCATATATAAAATTCAGAAACCTTCAGATTATGAATGGATTTGAAACCCCAGGTTCCAAATAATGAAGTATGACATTCATGACTATAACACTGGATTCAAAACTCCAAGTTTTCATCAGTTTTCAAAACCGTGCCGACTTAAATATCATAATTCTAGAAACTTTAAGTTCTGGTTAGTCGGTCTAGCCATCTCATATATTGCGTAAAAATAAATGCTACATATTTAAACAATTTATCTGGAGACACAGCATAAGCCAGTCCTGAGACACGGCATAAGCCAGTCTCATATATTGTATAAAAATAAATACTGAATATTTAAACCTTTATCTGGAGACACAGCATAAGCCAGTCCTGAGACACAGCATAAGCCAGTCCCGAGACACATCATAAGCCAGTCCCGAGACACCTCATAAGTCAGTCTCATATATTGCATAAAAATAAATACTGAATATTTAAACAGTTTATCTGGAGACATAGCATAAAGCCAATCCTGAGACACAGCATAAGCCAGTCCCGAGACACAGCATAAGCCAGTCTCATATATTGCATAAAAATAAATACTGAATATTTAAACAGTTTATCCGGAGACATAGCATAAAGCCAGTTCCGAGACACAGCATAAGCCAGTCTCATATATTGCAAATAATTAAATGCAGATATTTAAACAATTCCAGGGCTAAGCTCACCTGTTATGTGCATAAAAATGGATGCAAATATTTAAACAATATAAATAAATCCAAAACTATATATAGAGGATCCGTTGACGGCAAAAGCCATATTGTATACGGAACTATAAACATATCCAGAATATTAAGATGTAAAAAGAATAAATGAATAAATCCAGAACTATATATATATTCCGTTGACGGCATAAGCCATTTTGTATATGGAAATATATATAGATCCATAATATTGAGATGTAAGTAAATCACCTATCAGGGATCCCTTTTACTTATATACACGAATATCAAGCCATAAGTAAATCACTCACCTGGAGATACTTTTTACTTACATACGATCGTGCTGATAACGTGTTATAAAATAATGAATAACAAATGAGATGAATGAAATAACAAATAAGAAAGATGAGAGACATCAAAGAAGATAGATGCGAGAGATCAGAGAGAGAAAACTATTTTTCTTCTGTATTGATTTCAAGAACATTTTTAGCTAACCAACAAGCTTACAATAGAAAGCCATATATATATAGGCAATCAATGGCTTAATGATGAAGTTACAATAGAGGCTTGGTGGGGAAGCCAAATATATAGGCTTGGTGGAGAAGCCAACTATAGAGGCTTGGTGGGGAAGCCAAAATTACAACATAGGGAGTGTTTTTAGTAATTTTATAGGAGCATTTTTATAATTTTAAGAAGTTTTTGAAATATGAGTACTTTTATATTCAACTTATTTCCATTTTTAGATCCTAAAAATTAGTATTTCTTATTTCTCTTTTCATTTGAACTCAATTTCTTTTCGTTTCCATTTTTAAATTCAAATTAATTAACAGAATGCGTGAAGTTTTCTCAAATTCAAAAACCGTAAAGTAAAAAATCAAATTTATTCAAATAAATAAAATTGTGAATTCAAAAGGCGAAGAAATAACAGTGTGAATTCAAAATGTGAATTGAATATATTCATTGTTCAAAGAAATAAAAGTGTGAATCCAGTACAACTATAAAGTTTAATTTTTTTCTTAATTTGTGAACTATAGAAAGAAAAAAGTGTGAATTGAATGCAAATTATGTTTTGTACTTAACACTACAACTATAAAGTTCGGATTTTTTTTTTTTTTTTTTTTTTTAATTTTATGAACCATCCACAGAGAAAGACTATATTTTATCAAACTAAGCTCTTAATTACCATGTCTATTGTTACTTAATGGTAAAGAGTGTTAATTCACCCGGATAATGTTCCAAGTTTATATCGTCATACCCACAGGTTGCATATATATATATATATATATATGAGTAATGCTAGGTTTCCTAAATTTTTTTCCAAATGATGTTAACATCTTGTAAATCATTAGATTATGTGGTGAGTGATGTGATGTTGACACATCACGACATCACGTGCCAACATCATTTGGGAAAAAAATTGGGAAGCCTAGCATTACTCTCTCTCTCTCTCCCTATCTATCTGTATATATATATACACACACTAAAGTCTGGCTTCATGGGGGTGAATTTATTTGGTTGGAAGATTGTCCACTGGTAGTGGAGAATCTGGTGTTGGGTGATAACCCTGTTCCTGTTTAGCCTTTTGGCTTCTTTTATAATATTTTCCTTTCAAAAAACAAAAAAAAAAAAAAAAAAAGTCTGGCTTCATGGCGTCACCTATCGTCGTGAGAGAGTTTTAGCAATAATTAATATTAATGATTTACATGTTTAATTAAAATGAAATGAAAAGATACTCTTTTTATACATTGAACTCCTATTTAATTGAAGTGAAATGAAATGTCACTCTTTATATATTAGTTTTCTTTAGGTATTCTTCCCATTAAACATATTTAATATATGATTAAAAGGATATTTGGCTATCAATTAGTTATAATAATTAATTTTTATATTCAATTTCCGTAAATTTAACCCTCCATTTTCCAACCCTTCTTTTTCTATTCATTTTCTATAAATTTAAATTGTCCATTGAAGAATAACAATTTTTATTTTCCATACATCGAAATATCGAATCATCTAAATTCAACAAAGAATACAAATCTATAACTATAACTATATCTATATCTATATAATATACTAAAGTTGAACCTCACGGCGCCACGTGTCATCGTGAGCAGTGGCAGAATTAGGATTTTGACTTTAGGAGAGCTAAGTCATAAATTAATATTAAATATCATGCAAGAAGAATATATTAATATACCTAAATGTAATATAATTTAGTCTTTAAGGTAATGATATAAATTATGTAGAGTAAACCATAAAACCACCTCAAAACAAGATAGATATTGCATAATAAAATAGTAAATAAAGTCTTAATTTGTTCTAGTGAATACCTCATAAAAAAATAAAAAATTTACATACATATATATACGGATTTAGCTATTATACGATTCATGTATAGTTGTGGGTGTAATTACAAGAGGAGGGTATTTCCTTTTAGTTTTAATTTCTTTTAAATTTTTAAATCTTTGATTTTTGTAGACTTTTGGATTGAAATCCAATAACTAAAAATTAACCGTGTAGTAATTGAACCCATATATAGATTAGATTAGAAAATAATGTAAGAAATCATAAGAAATTAAAATACTAAAAGAGAATAATTTTGTCTTGGTAAAAAAAAATAATGGAAGAAATTTATATCATTAATAACATGGGGGTCTAGGTTACACTGTACAATTATCATCTACATAGTATTGTATTATAATGTACTTATAAGAAAAAATTCTTAAAATTTGATTGGCTGGGGGGCCACGGCCCCTATTGCCCTATGGGCCCTCTTTGTATTTGTCTCTGATCGTGAGATCGCTTTAGATTTAAATTCTTATTAATATTATTATCAACAATAAAGCATACACTATTATTCTATTCACACTTAAGCGTGTTTAACAGGGCGCTCATTGCTAAACAAATTTGGAGATTAATGCAGCACCCCAACTCGTTGGCTTGCAGAGTTCTTAAACACTTATACTTTTTCCACTTCCTCAGTGTTAGAGGCATCCCGTGGCTCGTCCAACTCATTCTATTGGAAGAATTTTATATGGGATTGTGATTTTGTTGAGATAGGCTCTCGTTGGCAGATTGGTAGTGGCTCGTCGATGCTCATCTATAAAAACCGTTGGATCCCCAAACCTTCTTCCTTCAAAGTGGTCTTGCCGGCTCTGCTGAGTGATTCGACTTCTGTGGACAAGCTTAAGCTACAATCAGGTGGTTGGAATGAGAGGTTAATTAGAGATAATTTTCTCCCTGATGATACAACCGTGGTACTAAGCATTCCCTGGTCTTCGAATATGACTATTGATTCCCTCTTTTGGAGCTATGAGAAGCTGGATTCTTACACTGTAAAGAGTGACTATCATTTGGGGTATTCGATGTTGGCTAACCTTGGTCCCTCCGACCTTTCTCTCTCGGAATGTTGGTGGAAATTTCTGTGGAGAATTAGAATCCCGGGTAAGGGGAAATTGTTGGTTTGAAGGGCTAGTCATAATTGGATTCCAACAAGTTACAATTTGGCTAATCGTGGTGTTGTGGTGGATTGCCTCTACTCGATTTGTGGAAGGCGTCCTGAGACTACCATGCATTCTTTATGTGTTGCCCTTCTCTAAAGGTGATTCGAGCTAATTGTTCTTTCATGAGAGGAATTAGGGTTGATGATAACATAAGTTTGATTGATTTCATGCTTTTTTGCGAAGATAAGCTTGCATTAGCTGATGTTGAGCTGCTGTGCGTGTTGATCTGGAAAGTCTGATATAGACAAAACTGCCGCATGCATAATTCAGTCTCGCTCCTTCATTCAAATTTCGTCCCCTGGTCTAAGTTGTTTCTTGAAGACTACGAGAAAGTTAACTTCGGGGTTAAGCCTTTGGCTGGTGAAGCTAAAGTTTATGGCGTCTTTTGGCGCCCCCCTAATGTTGGTCTCATAAAGGTCAGCACAGACACTGCGATTGATAAAAATATTGAGAAGATTGGTGTTGGTATCATTGTGAGAGATTCTAAAGGTGAGGTTTTGGCTTCCAGTGCTCAACCAATCTTTATGGGTGTTTTCCTTGTCATTGCAGAAGCTATGGCTATTCTTAGGGGACTGATCTTTGCGCGTGATTCTGGTTTGTTCCCTTGCATCATTGAAACAGATGCCCAGGTGGTGGTTAATTTGACCAACTCGGATAGTATTCCCCTTTCAGATTTTGGTTTAATTATTCTTGACGGTTTCGAGGTCCTTGTTTGTTCTCTTTCTTGTAAGGTTGTCTTTGTCCCTAGATTGGCAAACATGGCCACTCATGGCCTAGCCAAGCTTGGTATTTCTTTTCTTAGTGATTTATTTTGGATGGACGAGTTTCCCATTTGTGTTGCTCCGATGGTTCTAGGTGATCGTCCAGTTCTTTTGTAATCCTTTTCGCTCTTAATATATATCTTTTGGTAAAAATAAAATAAAAATATTAACAAATATTTAAAATTCTTTTGATATTCTTTCAAAAACAATTATCATATCTTTTCAGGAAAAAAAAAACAGTTATCATAATCTTAAGTATTTAATATATGATTAAATATTATATTTAAGAATATTAATATAATTTAGAATTCTCTTGGCATTCCTCCAATTTAATTTATTTAAAAATTGTTACCCGCCATAAATAGCAGGGGTTCAAAAAAGAATTTTTCATCCACACAGGGGAAGATTCTGGATAGAAGGAAGGGCCTCCTGATACCCTGCCACAGAAGTTAGCCAGAATATGTCTTCTGACAGTCCAGATCAAGATCAAGGTCTCCTAAGCTCCGGGATACTAGAGAACACAAAAACCAAGTTAATAAGAACACCATTACTACCAAACCCTGGTATCCCACTACCATACTAACCCGGTATCCCGATACCCCAGTACTCTTGTACCCTGATACGTTATACTGAGTATAATAGTCAAGTGGGAAGCAAGATGTTTTTATACTCGTTTCCTCCTAGAGCCGTCCAACCGTGCAACAAGCAACAGAGTAGCGGACTACCAAGAATCGAGGTAAGAGCAAGCATGCCAAGATCAAGCTACAAAGAAGGATAGTAAGATGACGCCGTTTTAATAGAAAGGAGATCGACTCATTCCCGCCACTGAAGGAATTCTTTTTGAAAGCAAAGTCAACTACATCAAATTCCGCCAAAAAAGGGATTGCTTGATTCCTTGAATCAAGCCTACGATCTTTTCACCAATCACCATGGGACGTCCTGAAAATCTCTAGGTTAAAAGACCTAGTTTATAGGAGTTCTCAGCAAGCATTGGACGTATATATACAACACGTCACCATACAGAAAAGGGACCGCAACTTTGGGTGTTTAACCCTACTTTACGTTTTTCTACTTATCGACATGCACGAGAGCTCCATCGCCATCGCCACCTGAGTTTTAATCCTATCACCATAGCCATACACAATTTTCATTGTATTTTCATTATGTGTTTATGATCAATAAAAAGTGTGTTATACGATTCTATTGATAGGCTACTTTTATTCACCATCTTCATAGTGTTTAGTTTGTTTTGCACTAAGAATCCAAATGTATCGAACTACTTGATATCTTTCCGACTGAGATCCATCCCGATTTCAGTCATTAGAGTTGTTAATTGGAAAATCACCCCAAATGATAATTTTTGGTTAACAAAAATATTAATAAATATTTAAAATTCTTGTGGCATTCCTCAAATTTAATATATGAATCATAGGATAATAGTAGACATCCAACACTTTCGTCCATCATTTATATCCAACTTGATGTGGCAGCTGATATGACACTTTCTTATAGTTATTAGCTGCCACATCATCACACCAAATGAATTGAATTAATAATAATAATAATTTGTATTCATTAAATGTAGTACTTTAATATTAAAAAAAAAAAAAAAATTAAAGTGGGATGGTGTGGTGATGTGGCAGCTAACATGGAAGGGCCATATCAGTTGCTACATCAAGTTGGATAAAAATGATGGACAAAAATGTTAGATATCTACCATTATCCATGTTAACTCATTTGGTGTGATGATGTGGCAGCTAATAAGAAAGTGTTATATCAGCTGCCACATCAAATTGGATATAAATGATGGACAAAAGTGTTGGGGGAGCGGATATTGGCACCCATAAAACTTATTAGTACACCTATATTTTATTAAAAAATTTAATTATAAAAATATCTCAATAGAAATTTACAAATAAGGACAAATTACTTTAATTAAAAAATAAATCAAATACTATATATACTCATTAATTATACTCATATCTATATTTCTTTATTAAAAAAAAAAAACAATATACTCATTAATTATACTCATATCTATATTTCTTTATTAAAAAAAACTTACTTTTCAAAAAAAAAAAAAAAAAAAATATGATAAACCCTAATTTTTATGATAACCCTAATTAAATTCTAATTTTATTTTAAGTTTCAAACTTTTTCATTATCACATGATTATC
This sequence comes from Acer campestre, assembly GCA_954870605.1. NCBI lineage: Eukaryota > Viridiplantae > Streptophyta > Magnoliopsida > Sapindales > Sapindaceae > Acer > Acer campestre. The sequence continues at coordinate 6,982,657 of OX940800.1, forward strand.
ATATTGTTTTTGTCTTTCTTTTATGTATAGTTATGAACTTTATCAATAAACAAAATATATTTTTTTTAACAATAGCTATAGATATCAACAATTTTTTTTATTTTTTTTAAGATAGCCGTAGATATCAGTAAGGTTTTTTTTTTTTTTTTTTTTTTAATTTTTAAATAGTTGTATAAATAAGAAAATTACATATTAAAATATCTTGACCCTATATATGGTTCCACATATTCCCTTTTATAAGGTTCCTACATTCGAAATATTTCCAAAAGAAAATTGGATCATCATTAAAAGAGGATTTCATTCCAAAAATAATATGATTTTTTTTTTATAAATTGTGTGTGATAATAATTTAAGAGTGTTTATAAATAATATGTATTAAAATGAATATATTTATTTTAATGAGGGTACTATTGGCATTATGATGGGTGCTTATAGTAATATTTATTTTTTAAATTTTAGACATGGGTGTACTTATAAAAATGAGTGTACTAATAAGTTTTATGGGTGTCAATATCCGTACTCAAGTGTTGGATGTCTACTATTATCCATGAATCATATTGTCATTAATCATATTACCATATTAAATAATTAATTTGTTAAGTGAGCTCAAAAGATATTAACTAATTATTATTTTTTAAATTGTAACTAATTAATTAATCTTAACAGTGACCTAACTAATTAATTAATTGTATTATACTATTTAGTTGTTAAGTTGAAAATATATTTACTTATTTTGGTAAATTAAAAAGACATGAACTAATAAATTGATTATTGCATTTAATAGAAATCATTGAATTGAAATCAAAGGAGCTTGACGTCTACCATAAATAATGAAATACCACTCCTTGATTTACTTTGTTTGTGCCTTTTTTTTTTTTCTTTTTTTTTTCTTTTTTTTTTTAAAAAAAAAAAAAACTGTTTAGAATCCATTCCTATATATGTAATTGCACGGTAGTTCAAAGATTGACAATATATAAATTGAAAAAAAAAAAAATTCCGTTCATGCGATAAATAAATGTATACGTGTTTTCAATTACATTAGAGGAAATGACAATATTAGCACCTTATAAAAACCATAATAAAAATACAACTAGGTTTATTTAAAGCAAAATTTACACAAATTTTTAAGATACCAAAATCATACATTCATATACATTTTATTTATCAATAATAGAATCAACACATAAAATTACAAGAGTTTAATAAAATATGAAATTTCAGTAACAAAATCAAGTAACCGTGATAGTAACACAAATACACAATCAACAAGTTTAATTGGAAGTATACCCAAAAGACCAAAAAGCATAAAATGCTTCTATCATAAATTCACAATCACAAAACATCAAAATTTCGCTAAGCCACCGAAAAAATATGAATTCTATCATTTTCAGTTTCAAATTTTAACATTTTCTCTATCAAAAAATATAAATTAAACAATACTTAATTGATGTTTCAATATATATGATTGAAATGGAAAAGAGCAATAAAATCTAACATTTGAATTGTTTAGGATAAACTAGCAAAAGAAGTGAGCAGTGAGCAGAAGAAACTTTGCTTATCAGGGATGGGTCATTTGGGTTGGGAATTTTGGGAGTGGTAGGGATGATGTGGTTTGTGGCCTTGTGACTTTTGACTTGTGAGGTTAATTTTGTTTTTCTATTTTATTTTTTCTTAAGTTTGTTGATAAGTAGGACTTGGGAGTTGGGACACATTACACATGGCACTCATTTTGTGAATGAGTACAAATATATTTATATTTTATTACAAGTGAGGGCATAAAAGTACTTTTATATATGCATATAATTTAAAAAACTAAAAAAAAATAAAATACACAGTGCAATAGACTTGTGAATGAGGATAAATTAATAGTTAGCTTTTTTTAATAACATTACTGTGTAAAGACTTTTTTATACCTCTTAAATTAGATTTAATATTTTTTTTGTGAAAAGCTAGCGGGGCAATGGCCCCTGTTGGCCTCTATACTCTTCCGCCCCTATCGTGGTAAACCCTTCACACTGCACCACGAGATTGTGGGTTTAAGTTTTCTCCCTCTTAAAAAATCCTAAATTTATGTAATAGTGTAATACTTAAAAAAAAAAAAAAAAAAAAAAAAAAAAACTATATATTAAATTACAAAATTTTAAAAGTTGTGGTTATTTTTGAGTAATTCTTGACTGTTTACAGGTTGATCATTTTACTCACTACTCACCAAGTTAAGATTTGTGATTTTGAATGGTCGGTTTGGTGACTAAAAAAAAAATAATAGCTTCAATCGATGAAAATACTTTTAGTTTAAACAGTCAAACTTAATCAACGGTTAAGTTTGATTGACGAAAATATAAGAGTATTTTAGATATAAAAAAGTTTCATTAAAACATGGATCTAGCAAGATATTTTTTTGGTGGCAATAGAGCCACCCTTAATTTTATTGACCTATTCTGTTGTTAATCAAACATAGTCAAATTTAACTAATGTAAGTGTTCTTTTTCTTATTTTTCTTTTAATTTTATTTTTGCTTTAAAAAAACAAATGAAAAGAGAAAAAAAGTAGATGGATCTCTACTGTCGATGGTGGAGATCAAAATAATAAAAATTAGAAAACAAAAATTGCAAAAAAGAAAAAGAAAAAGCAATAGATGGATTTATTTACAAAAAAATGGAATGTCCAAAGTAGTTGAATGGAATCAATAGATAAGATATGTTTTACTTTTCTTTGTGTTTTAAATTAAAGTAAAGGAACTAGTAGTTATTATATATCAAAAGAATTAATCTTTCATTTTAAAGCTAAATTTGATTTCAAATCTAAAACAAAATGAACGTTATATCAATTAGCTTGTTACATGTATATAATTCAGATGTTCTGGCTTTAATGAAAAGAGAAAATGAACGTCAGCGGTTTGAATCCTACCAATGACACCGTAGGAAGTGAAGAAAAACTGAACAAGATAATCTCTTTCGGTCACGTGTGCATATATATATATAGAATTTTCAGAGAATGTTTTTTTTTTTTTTTGATCTGTGCCTATAAATCAAATGCATGTGTCATATAAATCATACACTCTCACTCACATTTCAAAAATAATAATAATAATAATAATAAATATTCTATTCACAGCCTCATAGTCACAGCTCTCTTGTACATATTCAACTCACTCACTCTCTGTCTTGAGTAACAAGCAAGTCAGGCTCCCTCTCTCGCACATATTGATTGCTCTTGCATGTATTGCAACTCTCACTCTTTGTCTCACAATGCAGGTGAATCTTGGAGTCGAGACATGATGACTCAACCAGGTAAATTTGCTATAACTGTGTTCTTGCTTATGATTAACATATCATACATTCAAAAGGATCATGTATTTTCATAATATTATTTCTTCTTCTATGATTTTTATTTATTTATTTATACTTTCTTGAACCAAAGATCATAATTATTGTTAATTAACTCATATACAATCTTAAAAAATTGCAAGGTTTAATGATTTCAAAGTGCCTTATAATGGAAATGGTTGAGAGATTCTGAGTTTCTATATATGTCACCGAATTAGTAACTTGTTGGTGGAAGAGCTAGTCAATTGACAAGCTAATTTTATGGAGATGTTTCTAGATTTTTAAACGTTTAGGTGTATGATCGAGCTTATAGCTAAATTGTTGAGATTGGCTATAATGTGGTTGCTAGGACCACTGTTAGCATACAAACTAGGATCATTGACCACTTATGAGCAACAAAAGCTTGAGATCCATTGACCATGTGAGATACAATCCATTACTGTTTCGAAAGGCTTCAATCCAAGAAAATAATTTACGGCCCCTAGTATCTTTAGAGCAAACTGCACATTATAGATACTCCATCCCGGAAATGCTTTGAAAATGGCAAAACCAGTGGCCATAGTGAACCAATGTTTGTCTTCAAATAATTTCAGGGGCGAAGCCGGGATTTAGCTTGGGGGGGTCGAGACAAAAAAAAAATTCAAGTTTTTGCAAGACAAATATATTAATATTTAAAAAACTAAATTATTAAAAAACCAATGTAATACCATTTAGTCTCATAAATTAATTAATAAAATAAAACAAAGTTTTATGAATCAAAATGAAACTTGCCGGTTTTGAAAATCTAAAAAATCATCTGCAATTGAATCTATACTCATATTTAATTATTATAATTGAGAACCAATTGTAACATAAATATATCTACCAAGTAATACTGTTCAATTATTCTTTTATTTTTTATTGATGGTGAGTTCGATTTCATACTGTAATGTAACAAACATTCATATTTCGAACATCTATGGTGTATGTCTCACAAAATTAGCTTATTTTAGTAAATAATCTATTACAACCAGTATCTCTTATTTGTTAAATGTCTTGAAATTTTTGTTGTAGAACTTGACAGGTAAATTACTAATTATGATTAGTAATCTTTGTGATATATATTCATTAGATACATTAATAAATGAGACCATATGAATAATTTCTTCTTATAACGATTATGGTTACAGGCTCATAGCTGCCGGTGTTGCTTCACATCAAACTTTCTTAGATATATGGTTGGGCTAAACTTTAACACCATGTTTGGTTTGATGGAAAGGAAAGAAAATGATAGTGTGGAAATAAAAGGATAGTGGTTTTAATGATTGTTGTTTGGATGGTTATGAGTGGAAAGGAAAGAAAAAGAAAGGATAGTGGTTTATTTTATTTACTAAAATCCCCTTCTTTTAAACAATATGAATACAAACAATACATAGGGTCTCTTTTGGAATTGAAAAAATTATTAATGGTGGATTAATTTCCTTTCCTTTCCCCCCCCCCCCCCCCCCCCCCCCCCCCAAAAAAAAAAAAAAAAGGATGGAAACCAAAGTGTTTAAAATAGAAAGAAATTATTGGATAATGCTTGGGTACTGACTGGTCAGTACCCAATGTGCTGACCACACCACTCATTGCTTGCCACGTAACCGAAGACAAGGAGAAAAATGGAAAAAACAAAGAGTTTTGCCACGTGGCAACACCCCATTGGGTGGTTTGGTGTGGTCAGTATGGCTTGGGTACTGACTGGTCAGTACCCAAGCAATTTCCGAAATTATTTCACTCATTTCCCTCAATTTCCGTTCCTTTCTCTCTCATTTAACCATCCAAACAATAATTAGAAATCCCCCCAAATCATTTCTTTTCCTTTCTCTCCAATTCCTTCAAACCAAACATAGTGTAAATGGTAATAATTATGTTTATAATTAAAAATAATAATAATGGGATGAGCCGGAGATATCATTGCCTACATAACATATTATGACAATTTTATTCATGAAAATTTGTTGGAAATATTTTGGTTTGGGGCCATGGCCCCTATCAGACCCTGTTTATCTTCTCCCCTACTCATCATTCAAACATTCCCTCAAGAAGCAAGAGAAGCCCTTCACATACTCCATGGAGGACTCCAAATGGTAAAAATAACAACATTAAATTAGCCTTGCCCCAACCCTTGGTCTGCTATATTCATGAACTTTAATTTCTACTATGTTGTTTAAGAAAAAAAAAAAAAAAACTACTCAAGGTAATTAATTGAATGTTTAAAATAAAACAAATTAATTGCATGAATTGGTTTTCATTTGTTTATTATTGTGGTGTCATGCTTTAATAAGAGCGAATGATTTTATTTGACTGGTGCTATTGACACACCCCCTACTGATCTACTGATATATTTATACACCACTTTTCATTTAGATCAGTAAAGGTGTGCTAATAGCACCACTTTTTATTTCTACTATGTTGTTTAAGGAAAAAAAAAAAAAAAAAAACCTACTCAAGGTAATTAATTGAATGTTTAAAGTAAAACAAATTAATTGCATGAATTGGTTTGCATTTGTTTATTATTGTGGTGTCATGCTTTAATAAGAGCGAATGATTTTATTTGACTGGTGCTATTGACACACCCCCTACTGATCTACTGATCTATTTATACAGTAGATATAAATCAGTAGAGGTGTGCTAATAGCACCACTTTTTATTTTATTTTATTTTATTTTTAAATTCTATGGATGATTAATACTTTACTATAATTAAAAGAGGAGTCGTTTTATGTGTTTTTTCCTTTGTTTTTTTCCCATTTCACAAAATCAATTAATTGTGGATTATATTAGTTTACTATAAGTCTATAATATTAAACAAAACCAACAAAAAATAAATATTCCTTTTGGACACGGACGGTAATCTACTTCTTTTATCACAATAGGTTGAAAATATTGTTATAAGAGGCACAAATAGAATAATATGAAGAAAAAAAAATTAAAATATAAATCCAATAACGATTACGTTATAAAAATATAACGCCCGCACATTTGTGGAGCCGTAAACTAGTGTGTGTATATATATATATAAGCTTTTAATTTGATTGCTCACCACACAAAATGTATATCAAATTACAGTTATTTAAAATAAAATTTGAAGCATATATTAACATAGTAACTAACACATATATACAATGATGTCGTTCAATGTAGTTTGGTGGTAAATGACGTCGATTCAGTCTGATAATGTCACAGTTTCCAATCACCGTACCATCCGTCTCCGGCAACTCTGGGAATGTCACCACCGTATCTAACACTAGACACAGATCATTACCAAACCAAATTTTGGTAACTCATTAGAGAATATATGATGTACTCTGATTCTACCTGCAGAGGCATTTGTGAATCACTGCTAGACTAATCAAATGGTAGAACAGAGAAATGAATACATGAATGTGTATGTGCGTGTCTTCTGATCAGTTTGCTTGCTTGCCATTATACAAGACCGAAAAATTGATCAGATTATAAACTCTGAGATTGATCATCCAACCCCAATTGTCATATTTTTGTACAAGTCTAATTGACCAATCATGATTCATGAGTGCAGGTTATTCTAGTTGAAGTTCAGAGAAATTGAAATCATGATTTTCTTCATATTCAGGTTTCATATTTCAATGGAGTGAACAAGAATACATATAAGCTAGACTGCTTACCAGTAGCAGCATAGAATCTAAACAATAAACCCTTGAATGTGATTTGCAAATGTGGATCGGATGAAGAATATTCATGCATATACCGATATGTACAGTTTGATTCGAGTGGCTTATTTAGAAAATTGGCAGCCTTTAACTACGATGCCTGGTTCGGTTGGGCAAGAAGCGAGAGGACATCCATCCGAGTGACTTTTCACCAGTTGAGGCTAATATGTTCCATTCCCAAGCACAAGTACAACAATACACCCATGAAGGCCAATCCAGCATCAAGTGCCCCAGATAGCACATAATTGTGGCGCTTCCACCATTCCCGGTGGTACCTATAAGCAATAAACCCCGAGGCAAATCCAATAAGAATCCAGCTCGTATAATTCACTGCAGTAGCGGGTGGCATGTAAGCTGTAGAACCTAACAGAACAGGCATAATAATAAGCTTAATCCAAGGCTTATTCGGGTAGGCCTTATGTGCAAGCCAAACCAGGACAGGAGCTATTGCCCCAGCTAAGAAAAACCAATTGATGGCAGAGTAATGGCCAAGATCTCCAAAAATTTTACGAGGGCCAATGAGTCCCCAGATGATTGAAGCATCGTAAATTACATGCTCAATAGGACAAGTCCACGGGCTGCCTGCCGGAAGCAATTCCCTGTCACAGATGTCCGGGATGGTATCCATGAGCCACCATGCTGTCCCTAGATGCACCAATACTGCTATTATAGTCCCGATAACCTGTTTATGAGACCATGTCATTAATTAAGCGTTTCCTAGACATAAATAAGAGTATGCCTGAAGAAACTAATACCTGCGCTGCGAACATTGATCTAGGAGGAATCTTCATGTAATGCCCAAGCTTGAAATCTTGCAAGAATGCAAGTCCTTGTTTCAAGCTTATGTATCCATACACTTTAAAGCACATATTAGCAACAGGAAATCCTGGATATATATACCCGATAATATACTCTGTAATCACATTCAAACCTGGTGACTGAAATAATTGTCAAAATTAGAAAGCTAATGATCATAGATTTTTAATTACTCAGCAATTGTAGAGCACAACTGTAAATTTCACCTGATTTGTTGTAGCAGTGATGACTCCAACCGGAAGAGTGAAAAATAGAGCAAGACTGCAAGCTAGCAAAATTGCCCACCCTGGTAATTGGAGTTGATTTTTGTAGTACTGGCATATAAATATGCTTGTTGCAATGTTTAACATAAGGATGCACATGAACCACCATTCAGGTACTTGCTTATATCGTCTCATCAGCTTGGTGTGCACATCCATTTTCTTGTCCTGGAAGGCAGACTTGCTCAAGTTCCAAATTTCTCTATAGCATTGGAAAAGAAAAGAAGCTGATCAGTACTTCAAAATATAAATGCATAGAAATATGAAAGAAAATTCTGACTTAATTACCTCCCATGAAATAGGAGAACATGAACAACAGTGGCAGCTAAGCAAGCGAAACTGAGGCCATAAGACATAGCGAACAAGGTACTGATATACAAAGGACCTTCGCGTTTGTATGCTTCATTGTCGAAGTGGAAATTCGAGTCTATGATAGCAGAAATGTTGTAAATCTGGCCAGAAGAGGTGAAAAGGTCGT